>ML790632.1:188596-242125 GCA_009831015.1 Picea engelmannii | reverse complement strand
GGCCAACCAAACCTCTAGTTCAACTTCTTTCCCTACTCAAACGTTGGATGTACATAGTGTGTAGTCGACAAACCCGAAGGCCAACCAGCAGCCTAACGGTAAGAAAAAATAGTGAAACAAGAAGGGTAAGGGGGATAATAAACCCACCAACAATGTTGGTAGGGGAAACACCGAGAAAATAAAGTCGAAGTATCTATGTAATCTTTGCACGGAAGACCACCCGACTCACCTGTGCCCTCAGCTTGCGGAGGCCCAGAAGTTATTATCACAACAAAAGCCCGTTGTGTTAACAAACCCACTTCCACATGGGAAAATTTTGACTCAACCCTATTCGAGCGCGGATGGGGTTAGTTAGGGACCCCCTCTGTCTTCTAGTAACCCCTCGGCTGTGAACGTTTATATGTTGAAGGGTGACGCTCACATAGAAACTCAGGCACATGATTATAGAATGCCAAACACTATTGAAAAGGGTAAAGAAGATGAAAACCCATCAGTTCCTCTCCAGATTGAGAATACGATGGGTGAAACAACGACACACATCCTAAAAGGGGCATTCAGGAAAGCTTCACATAATCCAAATGCAAGGGTCACACAGAACTACTCTGTGGTGGAGGATTTGTCGAAAACCCCTTGCGCGATGTCCACTTTGGAGGTCCTCCAGAGCTTCCCTTCGTAGAGAAAGGCTCTGCTATCTACCTTAGGATCCACTGAGACCTGTAATCCGAGAATGATCATGCTTGATATGACCAACTTGAAGCCTTGTCTCCCATACCACATTGTGTTTTAGATAGTAGTGGCTCACCCCATGAAATCTTTTACTCGGAACATTTTATGCACGGTGGTTGATGATGGTGCCTCGACATGCGTGATGTCATTGGCGTGTTGGAAGGCCATTGGCCAACCCATTTTGTCTGTCACCTACTCTTCTTACTTCTTTTGACGGTCATTCTTTCAGACCACATGGAATCATTCATTCTTTCCCCATACAGTTGGGAGGGAAGACTGTGTGCATCGAAGTTGAAGTGGTCGATGCGCTTCTCGACTACAACCTATTGTTAGGAAGGAGTTGGACATATGCAATGCATGCAGTGGTTGCAATAGTTTTTTGGGTCTTGTTGTTTCCGCATGAGGGTCGAATTGTGACCATTGATCAGTTTTCCTTCTCCAGGCCTGACCCTTCATTGGGGGAATCCACGGTCCCAATGATTGAGAACCCACAACCTGATTTCGTCAATGTAGGGGTTGGTTTGTGCCCACCTTTGATGGGTACGTTCGATTACCCGCCTCTTTCTAGCGATGCCAAGATGATATTGGTTGTCCCCGACCAGCCTAGGGCTGAGATATTTCAAGTGTCGTCATTCTATATGACTTACTTTACTGATCCATGGACTCTTCCTTCCCCATAGGCCTCGATGGAAGGGACAAGGCATCCTAGCATGTCCATTCCCTTGTCCACAGCATAAGTTGTGTACTCTATTGTCCAACAAACTTCGACCAACCCTGATCTGACTCCTGCATCGGAGTTAGATCCAGTTCTCGAGCCTATTTGGGCTCAAAATTCCCTTGCAACTACCGATTCTTTAGACTTGGTCTTGTGCTCTGAAGAGGTGATTATAGAGGCATTGACTGGTTCGGACAAACCCTGGGACAATATCCATCACTAATCTTATTTCCTCCCAGAGTTAAGAAGAATAGAGGCATGAGAATTCATGTTGCTATGACTGGAGATAGGTCGTGTCCTATTAATCCTTTGGCTATGCACGCAGTTTATGCCGAGGGTAATATGGAAACCATTGTTGAAACGATACCTATTGACATCTCCAGAACCGCTGGCGTCATGGAGAATGTCTTTGTCAGAGCGAACTACTCCCCTGAGGAGATTCAGATCTATACAAATTTATTTAAGGAATTCTGCGACATTTTTTCTTGGTCTTACGAGGAAACGCCAAGCATTGATCCAAGAATCGTCGAAAATGAAATAATGACTTATCCTGATGCCAAGACGGTTTGACAGAATCTTCATTCGGTTAATCCTCTGAAAGTAGAAACTATTAAGGCTGAAGTAGAGAAGCTGCTCAAATCCGGTTTCATCTACCCTGTCTAGTTGACTCAATGGGTGTCAAATCTTGTTCCAGTCAACGAAAAGCAGGGAACGATTTGCGTATGTATTGACTTCCATGATTTGAATAAGGCTGTCTAAAGGATAATTTCCCCACCCCATTCATTGACTAGATTTTTGATGAGTGTGCAGGTTGTGAGGTCTTTTCTTTCATGGATGGTTTTTCAGGATACAATCAGATACAAATTAAGCCCGAAGACCAACATAAAAAAACTTTTATTTTTCCATGGTGTACATTTTCTTATCGGAATATGCCTTTTTGCCCAAAGAATGTTGGAGCCACTTTTCAATGGGTTGTTTCTTTTTCTTTCCACGACCTAAGACACATAATTGAGGCTTATCTCGATGATTTAGCATCATGATCTCTCAAGAGAGATGATCATCTCGCGCAACTCCGACTAATCTTTGAGCGATGTCGCTACTACTAGATTCGCTTTAATCCAAACAAGTGTAGTTTATGCATGACGTTGGGTCATCTTCTAGGTCTCATAGTTTTGACAACAAGGATCATGGTCGATCCTCTAAAGGTTGAGGGGATAGTTCAGTTTCCTCCCCCATGCATAGTTTCCTCCGTTCTTCGGCGTTTTATCGCAAACTATGTCGAGATCACTAAAGGGTTCATGTGTTTACTGAATAATGGATTCCCCTTCCATTGGGATGAATCCGCTCAACACTCTTTCAAAGAGTTTAAACGCGCCCTCACATCTGCTCCTCTACTATGGCCTCCCAATTATAATAAATATTTCTTATTGTATTTGGCCGCTGCAGATCGACCATCGGTATGGTCTTGGTTCAAGAGGATGATCTGCTTGAAGAGCATGTGATTTATTACTTGAGCCGAGGCCTGGTTGGACCAGAACTCAACTACTCCCATGTTGAGAATCTAGCATTGGCAGCAGTGCATGCTGTCCATCGGTTTCGTCATTATATCCTGCTTCGTAAGACCACCATCGTTGCCATTGTGAATCCATTTCAATATGTGTTGACACGACACGTCATCGGTGGAAAGATCAGTATATGGATCATTATAATCTAAGAATTTGACTTGGATTTTTTTTCTATGAAATCTAAAAAGTCACTGGTCTTTGCAGAACTTATCTCGGAACTTTCGGTTGAATCAGGTGATGTTACGCCCGAAGAATCACCGATTAAAGAAGATATTTTTCTGATTTCATCTTCGGACCCTTGGTATGGATATATACTAATCTATCTCTAGAATTTGAAGTGCTTCGCTTCTGCTTCTTGTGATGAGAGTCGATGTATACTCCATCGGGAAAAAAACTATCTCATACTCGATGACACTTTGTATCGTCGAGGTGCAGATTGCATCCTTTGCCGATGCATCACTCATGAAGAAGCAGAACTTGTTCTTAATGACTACCACACCGAAGCATGTGTTGGTCATTTTTCTGGGTTGGCAACAACCCAAAAGATTCTACAAGCTGGTTGATTTTGGTCGACATTAATCAAGGATTGTGTTGAATCGGTTAAGAAGTTCCACCCGTGTCATATCTTCTCTCGAAAGATGAGGGCACACCTCGCTCCCATGTTTCCCATCATTATTGTTGGTCCTTTCACCAAATGGGGGATTGATTTCACTACATGCCACCTAGCCTCATCCAGGGGGCATCGTTATATCATCGTAGCAGTAGATTACTTCACAAAGTGGGTCGAGGCTATGCCAACGTTCAATAATGATTGCGAGACAACAACTCTCTTTATTTTCAATCAGATAATAGATAAGTTCGACATATCGAAGGAGATTGTCACTGACCATGGCAGTGACTTTCAAAACAAAATGATGTCTGAGTTAACGTCAAAGATTGGGTTGAGGCAAGAGCATTCATCACCCTACTACCCACAAGCGAATGGTCAGGTGGAGGCTGTGAATAAGTCCCTCAAGAATATTCTATAGCGAATGATCAATTCTACCAAGTCAAATTGGTATTTGATGTTGTACTCAGCATTGTGGGCCTACCAAACGTCTGTAAAGATTGCCACCGGTTTCTCACATTTTCAACTCATTTACGGGTTGGAAGCATTCTTTCCTATAAAGTTCCAGATCCCATCTCTAAAGTTGGCAGTACAGTTATTTCCAGACACTTCACCGCTTGAGGAACACTTATTATATCTCGAGCAACAACGTGATGTATCCTTGGCTAACAAGGTTCACAAGCAAAGAGTCAAGTGTCAGTATGATCGATCCATTCGTCCTTATATTTTCTTCGAAGGTGACCTTGTCCTAGTCTATGACCAAGATAAAGATCCCCTGGGAGAAGGCAAGTTCAAACCCATGTGGTTCAGACCTTTCATTGTGAAGGAGGTACTAAAGAAGGGTGCTTATTGTTTGGTTGAATTTGAGGGGAACACTTTAGCAGAGCCTAGAAATGGGCTCTATGTCAAGAAGTATTACTCGTAGGTGGGTCACCTTGGGTGACTTCTTATACATATGTATAGTTCTTATATATTTAGTTTGTTTTGTATTTTTGTTTTATGGACGTGTCGTTATTGATGTCATCCTTTCCACTGTGGCAGATGTCAAGTGAATCAGAGGTGTTCTTTGGGTTCGCAGATGGCACTAGCTGACACACTCAGAGGCTTGCTTCCACAACTTGGGTGATCTTCACGCCTTAGGGCTAGATGCTATCTTCTGGGGGTATATGTTTAGGTGACACCGCAAACAATGTCGTTGAGTACAACGCAATGATAGAGTTTCTTCGTGACGCTTTGTCACGTGGTATCTCTCACATGCGAGTCTACTTAGATGCACAACTGGTTGTGTCCTAGTTAAATGGGGTTTACCGCGTTTATGATCCTACTCTACACTGATGGTTTCTTAGGGTAAGTCTCTTAGAATGTTGCTTTGATTACATTATGTATATCCATGTTCCTAGGAGACTAAATCAAATGACAGATACTCTAGCTAATCAAGTATTAGATTGGCATATTGCACAGACATAAAAATAAGCACACACATACACATGTACATACATTGTAAAAATGTGATCCATAAGACCTGAAAAGATGTAAATACATATACATACATATATATATATATATATATATATATATATATATATATATCAAAAGTCTCAGAGTACATAGGTGGGCGCAAGCACCTCAAAAATAATATGTTTGGTATACATCGCAGGGCTTATGCCCTCAAAAATATACAAAAGAGTGCCCTCGGCACATAAGTGGTCCATCCTAAGCTAAGAACGGGGCATGTTGTCCCTGCCATAGTGAACAACGATGTTTTCCAAATGATAGAAAAGTTGGACCCAGGTCCGTGGCACCCCAACTACATGAGGCTGCATAAATGGCAGGAGATCCTCGATCTCAGCCATGGTCATTGTACGAGTGAGCGTGGTGAGGTTCTGCTCCACCTGTCTCAACACTCTCTCAACCTCTCCAGCTAGAGGTTCCCCTGTTGCTGTTGCTAGTCCGACGGTTGTTGCTGGTACTACCTCTGGTCAAGGACGTTGCCTGGTCCTTGCAAAGTATGTTGTATGCACTAGTCCCACATATGTACATAACAGATACATAGTTGTCAGATACTCTGATACATATAAACAAAATGATATATATAAAAAGAAACCAAAAAAATAAACAACTTTAAAAAGAAAACGTACCCATCTCTCCTCGCTCATCTCCAGGAGGTACGAGCATGTCTAGGTCCCTATAAAAGTTGATCCCGGTGTAGGGGTAGTCCTCTATTGTCGGAATCTTTCATGCCCACCAATCGAAAAATGCATCATCGAAGGCCTCTATGGTCCTCCCTCCTCCCTGTCGTGACAACAATGGTGCCCATCTACACACTGCTGGGAGCGAGGCCACATGCCCCTGCACAGTCTCTCGTGGACTAAGACTGGGTACCCTCTCGAAGAAGAATGAACATAAAATGGTATCAAATCCGAAGTTCTTGCTACTCCACCCACGACACTCGATGAGTTGTCTCTTCATGCAGTCAAGCATGGTCATACTCCAGTCGAACAATCGTGCATTTAAGAAATGCACTGCACAATGCATGTGTGCCCGAGAGGCCTGATGTAAGGTCGTGTATTTAGTGATCCACCCAATAAGTAAAACTATCACCTTTAGTGATAGGTTGGTAATCTTGTGGATCAACACCTGAGATCCTACCTTCTCAGTGTCGGCCTCACAATACATTCTAACCAACTCGGCAATGTTGTGGGGCCCAGGGGGGAAATAGCGCAAGTTGACTGGTTCCCCTCTCATTGAGAGGCCAGTCACAAAGCATATGTCCTCAGTCGTTGGAGTCAACGAATACCCCTCAATCATAAATTCCTCAGCGTCAGGGTGTCAGTAGTCCACCTAGGCATTCAACAGCCTGGGTTGTGCCCTCATGAATGGACACCGGAAAAATTTCCGTAACCCACATTGTCTCAATACAGCCATATTTGTGAGTTCCTCATCGACCAAGATATCTATATCCTCATGCTCCTTCTCTCTCCAGTGGACATACATCATGTTACATGACAGGTTCATGGGGGAGTTAGCTCTTGCTTTTCATTTTTTTCCATGCTATTGAGGGTGTACGTGGGTTGTAGTGGACACAGTCATGTATTCATGCATGCAGATTGTCTTTTGCTCGTGGGCATACATGGGTTTTCCTCGGACATCCCGCGTACACGTAGGGCCACCCTTTTTTAAAGGGGTGCACCCCCCCCAAAACCAAAACAAATGAAAAAAGAAAGTAGTGAAATGTAAGAGGGGTTAGTTTGTACTTACTTGGTCTGAGTGAAAGTTCGTTTTGTCCTCTGAAGCTCCCAGAATCAACTCTTTTAGCAAAGGGGTCTTTTTAGATTTTTGGTTAATTCTCAATTTGGAATGGTGAAAATGAGCTGCCAACTTCTATTTATAGACTTTTTTGGCCTTTTTTGCCACTTTTTTGAACCCTTTTGTCGTTTTTTCTGGCATGATAATCATTTAACATGGTTCTTCAGTTTCTCATTGGATGTTATGATACACTTCACTTTTGGTTTGGAAAAATTTTTGGAAGATGGGTCACTTTTAAAGATTCTTTGGTAAAAGTCATTTTTCCAACTTTTTTGCATTTAAGTTAGGATTCCACCTCCACTTTTGCATCTCGTTGTCTTTTTCACTTTTCCATAGGATTGATCCCATCAAATTATGACACAGAACCATTTTTTCCTACCTCCACATGGATGCCATAGGCATATCTTGGTTGCATTTTGATGTCCATGCCGTCGTTAATGACTTTAGGCTCATGATTCCTTATTACTCCTGTCATGATTACAATATTGAGCCTCATATGTTTGATATGTCATCACTCTTGGCCTCACCCTTGGGACTCCCAAAAAACGAGTCTTCTTTTAAGCCCTTTTCAGACTCTCTAAACATGAAAATATTGTCGAGCGATCTTGTTGTCCTTCACGCTCGCCAAACTAAAATTCAAAGGCACGTCTGTCTAGTGGTAGTTTACCCATTTTTCGGTCTGGATGGTCAATTGTACGAACAAAGGTATACTCTAGGAACTCTGGTTCAGTAGAAGAGTATTCTCAGGTATAAGTTTAACCCTTTTTCGGGCCTGAGGGACTAAATTTACGAAAAAGGAACCCCCACAGAGTCCATAGTTAATCTCTTTTCAAAATCCCTAAAATTGAAAACATTTTCGAGTGACCTTTTTCCTTCACACTCGTTAAACTAGTACAGAAGAACATCCCCTACGGAGTCCATAGTTAAGATCTTTTCAGACTCCTTAAAATTGAAAATATCATCGAGTGACCTTGTTCTTTCACACTCATTAAATTGGTTCAGAAAAACATCTACTCGCACGAGTTTACCCCTTTTTTTGGCTTGTAGATTAAGGAGGAAAAAGGTACACCTTGGGAGATTTGTCTCACTGGGAGAGTTATCCTAAGTAGATTTTATACTTTTTCAGGCTAAGGAGACTAAATCTAGAAAAAGGTTGTGAGTCCATAGTTAAGTTCTTTTCAGACTCCTTAAAATTGAAAATATTGTCGAGTGATCTTGTATGTGTCACACTTGTTAAAATGGTTTTGAATAGACGTCTTTTCGGTGCTAGTTTACCCCTTTTTCGAGCCGACTAGACTACCTTCGAAAAAGGTACCCCAGTGGAGTCTTATTTTACGTTTTTTCAAACTCTCTAAATATGAAAAACCACCGATATTAACTTATTTGGGCTCGTGAAAAATACATTGAAGGGGGTTTCATCGTGTCTTGCTAATCACAGTTGCATCTCTGTGTCTTTTTCCTAATGTCGGCTCCATGTTTCTCTCAACTGAACCTTTGAAGCATGCCTTATRTGCAAGCCTTGTAGCACTTTGCCTCTGCAACCTGACACCTTGACCCATGGAGGAATTTTCCCCGAGTGTCCTTTTCCTGCACATGTCTCCTTGCTATGAGAATTAGTGTGTTCCTTGCGCTTGGAACTAGTATGCTTGTGACACTTGTTCCTCCTTTGTAACATAGCATTCTTTTATTTTTTTTCAAGCTCTTCAAATATTGAAAAAGACAATATATATATATATATATATATACCACAAAAAGAGGATGGGAAAAGTATTTTCTTTTAATGGCATCACAATGAGTCACCCTTGGACAAAGCATATCCTTTCATTTGTCATCAAGCATTGGGATTTAATATGACCTTAGGAAGTTGTTCTCGCTACATAGAGTTGTGTCCTCCTCTGTTTGGTTATCCTTCCAAACACATGGACAGTTTGTGTTGCCTCCTACATCGTGAACTAATGTCAATGTCATGCTGCTTGAGTATTATCATCAATCATGCTCTTGTCCAAGGGGATTTTTACCCAACCTGAGTCGACCTTTCTACAATTTGTCTCTTTCCCTCATGCCCGACCATCCCCAAAATTCCAATCAATTCCTTGTTCGAAATCAATGAATTTATCTTCCTGATCACCAAGATCCTCTTATATGTTCCCCAATGAGCCATCGAAGACCTCTAGGTAGTGAATTCATACACTCACATTACACTCCTACCCAAGTTTTGAATATTTTGAATTTGTTGCTCGAGCTCTGAAGGCCTCATCTCCAGCCATCAGGCGTCATTTGGCTTCTTGAAGATGGATATTATACATGTATATCTTTGATTTTGAGATGTAGATCCGTTGTGTATTGCTCGCGGATACACTTTATATAGTTATATAACATGGATCTGCAGTGTATTTGATTGGTAGCCATGATTTATTTCATCCTGAGCATGGGTATGGCCGCCTCGGTGAGACAATTGTTATTTTTGCAAATGGCACCTCCCGAACTCTGGGCACGGGCTCACTTGCTTCGTATGTTGGTGAAGATTTTGTAATGTATTTCGGCCATCAGATTCTCTTCTGACCTCACACATTAGGGGGCATATGTTATAACCCTAAATTGCACCATACATTCATACATGGCATTTAGCCCTCTTACTTGCTATTT
This sequence comes from Picea engelmannii, assembly GCA_009831015.1. Lineage (NCBI taxonomy): Eukaryota > Viridiplantae > Streptophyta > Pinopsida > Pinales > Pinaceae > Picea > Picea engelmannii. The sequence continues at coordinate 232,560 of ML790632.1, read as the reverse complement.
TTTCCAAGCCATCACAAAGAAGCTCTTCTTAAAAACCCTATTTTTGAAGATGTACGTGTCATGCACCACTACTGCCCACGTACACACACTTGTTGCACCACTATAGCTCGTGTACACATGCTAGATGCACCATTATAGCCCGTGTATACCCACAAAAGTTGCAAAAATTAAAAAGTTGCAAGGAATTCGTTGAGATTACAGGCTATTAGGTAGTTTTCCAATTGTCCCACCACCTATAGCCCATCACCCAACCGAATAAACATCCTTTTGTCATATAAAATGAGGTGTTGGGGTATTATTCCAAACATAAGCATAAGAACAATGAAACTCTGCCCGTTTCACATCGCCTCCTTGCCCCAAGAATTTGCAGCCACCTTGTGAGATTTGTATCAGAATTTCCCATTCTAGCCCTTTTTCCTCCATCATAAGCCTATTCCATTTCCCTAGAAGAAGTGTGAGAGGAGAAATATACGTGGAAGCGCAGTTGGAGCTTGGCGAAGAGGGTCCCGAACTAGGTTCGCAAATTAGTCGTCAATCTCATTGTAAGTAAACATTGTGATATCAATAAAAGGAATAATTTTTCTGTCCCGAAATAGGATGTGTCAAATATCTATGTTTGATTTATGTTTTATACTGACATATAACCCATGATTTATATATGAGATGCATGTTTTTAGTTCCCTTTTTATCTGTTGGTGAATGCAGGTCAGCCCTGGGAGGAGACTTGTAGTCAACAGAGCGATCGAATGTGAAAGGATCGACACCAGACACAAAGTTAAAGGTAGAGTTACCAGCTCTTTTCACTTTGTATTTCATGCATGAATGTGGGTTATATTCGACATAGTTATAAAAAGCAGGAGACTTTTAGACGGTTAGATATGCCTACATGATGAACCCTAGTGTAGTCCATAGGGGGGTTTTTCTGCTATAGAAACAACCTGGAATTCCAAAGCAAAATGAATGTTTGGACTGACATATCTTTTCACATATACCAGTTGGCTATGTCCTGGAACACCAGGTGGTAGATCTAGGGAACTGGGGCCAAACCTCCCCCATGATGATACCATAGATCGAGACCGATCTTGAATTCTTGTCGACCATGATACCAATGACGGATCAACTACTGTAAAAATGGAGAGTTCCCCTTCATGGATGTACCCTCCTCATAAAAATTGAGGAGGCCAGCATCCCTCAAAAGGGCACATGTCTAAGGTAAAATAGGGTGAGGGTACATCTCCCTCTCCCTCTCCCTCTCTTGGGCCTCCTACTCACGTAAAAATATGTACATCTCAACCTGTTGTTGTTTTTTCTCCTCTTATCATCATTGTCATCATCGTATTTGATTCACATATACATATTTTTAGGCACATGTATAGATAAAATGAATTGAAATTATGAAACAAAAATGTATATAAATAATTTGTATTTAAAAAAAAAAAAATATGATTGCAAAAAAAATGTGTAAAAGTAACCGATGCGGAAAAAATAATAAATACGCACCACCATCAATATATTATATCCATAATAAAGCACCGCTATGCAGTGAAACTATCAAACCGCACCGATGCTCCATAGTTATTGGAGCATCGATGTGTCTTTAGAGGTGCATTGTGTTATATAACATACCAAGAATGAGGCAATTCACAAGAGGCATTGTTATGCCATTTTGAATCTCTTTTATGCTAGGCATTATGATTGGTTATCCATAACACACCAATGTTCCATATGGATGACACCAGTCATGGGCCATTCTGTACAACGCACTGATATGTTACATATTAAAAATTTGGTGCAGTGTTGTGATATGAACAATGTTGATGTGTTTCATATACGTAGACACACTTGTAATGGGGCATCCCATAAGTCACACAAATATGCTAAATATTTAAAACATTTAGTCTGGTGTCGTGCTATTTACAACACCAATGCATTTTGTATACCTACCAACATTGCTAGGTTAATTTTTTTGTCTTAAATTAAGCTACATGATGTGTTCATGTGAAGGAATCGATGCTCATGTTGCCTTGGAGCACTAACATTTTTTTACCGGTACATTGTATTTATTAATGCATCGATGATAGAGCATCCAGGAAGACACATCGCTATGATAAGTCGTTAAATATTTTTTCTAGTAAGGTTGTGTGTTTATAACACTGGTGCAGTGTGTGAACATTGATGCATCGCTTGGTGATTTGTTTTGTTTAAAATTGAGCAGTACAATTAGTTAATTAGAACGGACCAATGCTCCATATTTATCGTAGCACCGATGTTGTGTTTAGTGGTGTATGGCATTGTATAATGCATGTTCCACGAGGCATCTAGGAAAACACACAATTATGGTTATATTTGAAGTTTGGTGCCATGCCATTTTATGCACGACATTGGTGTGTATTTTTATCATATTCACATTGGTAACGATGTGTCCCATAAAAAGAACCACTATGATAATTTAAGAAATATTTGGCATGGTGTTGTGTTATTTGCAACATTGGTGTGGTGTTTTAACTTTGGTGCACCACTAGGTTAATTTTTACCTTGAAAATTTGGTGGTGCAATTGGTTTACTGGAATGGTCTAGTGATCCGTATTTTTTGGAGCGCATGTGTAATGTTTAGTGGTGCGTTGTGCTGTAAAACACATCGGACATAGGGTGTCAAGGAAAAAACATACTATGCATATTTTTAAAATTTGGTGTGGTGTCTCTATTTGAATGACACTGATGCATATATATATTGTGTATGCACTAGTGGAAATGCTTCCTATTTTTTTTTATAGGAAGCATCAACTTCTGGGAAATCCAAAGTGTTCAAGTGCATTGCACATAATTGAAACTTTTTTTTCTTCAAAAAAGTGCCAAATTTCAGACCAATTTGATATTTTAATCCAATGAAAAATCAAATAAGAAGGTAGAAAACAATTTACCTGGGCTATTTTGTGCCGAGGAGGCATGTTTCCATTGTAGAGAAGAAATTGAAATTCGAGGTAATTTCCAAAATTTGGAAATGTTTGGAGTCTACCAATGGAGTTGTCAAACTCACTATAACACACTACAAATGGGGCGATCTTGGAACACAAGTGAGAATAGATGCTTGTCAGAGAGTTTGGCAGCACATAATCAAGTGGAATAATGAAGAAGCAGTTTGGTAAATTGTTTTTATTTTACACTACCCTGGTGCGCCCAACAATAGGGATGTGCACCAGGGTGTAATATCCATGCACACCAGGCCACTTTGTTCGATTCTTTTATTTTTTTATTTATAGCGAATACAAACACACCTTAATTTTGATGCAACAAGGAATTAGTATTGTGTGCACACCATGTTGTATTTACCTTATAGCCACACCGCTAAAAAACCTCCACAAAAACCTCCAACTTGCCACCTTCACTAACAACCTCCACTATAAACAAAGAAGGAATAAGTTTTTTGGAGAGGTTTCATAAAAACCTCTGCTAGAAGGTGTTCTCCTTGTAGTGTTATTATTATGGTAATATTGTAGTAAGTTGGGGTATTGAGGGTTAAGTGAATTTCAAAAAATAAACTTTCTTTACATACTTATTCATCATAATGTATGTCTGAATACAAAAGTAATTTGAGATGGAAAGAAGTTGAGAACACCAGATTTGGCACATTGCGTATAATGCCAATTTCGCTAAGCAATTTTTCAATGTCTAAACTTTGAATCCCCTCGTCAATGTGTTATCCTCATAATCCTAAAGTTCTATAGTTTAAGTATTTATATATAGTTGAATATTAGGAAGACGTGGATCTCGAATTCAAGCGAATGGCCTCAATTCTCTACCTGAGAAGGAACAAGTGGATATGCTACATCAACGACCATCCTTAGTGTCCCGATCAATGAAAAACAAGTTATGGTCTATCAAATTTTATGTGAAACTATTAGATCTAAAGGGGTTTTGTTCATATCCATCCCGACTGGGCGCAAATCAAATTGGACAGTTGCAATGATGATCAAGGGAAATGGAAGATTGCAACATCGATCAAACTTAATGCAGAGGATCCTTGGAGGGTTTTATCTCTCATTTGGTGTGTTCTATTTATTAACATTGGTATATGTTAGGGAGATTACCTCCCTAACCCCTCATGTAGGTAGAACAATATATTTTCCATGTAACAAGGGCCAATATTAATAAGGCCTAGTAATAAGGAAGAATAAGTCAAATGTAAGAATACCTAATAGAAGCTTCTGCTTCATAGAAGATATTCCTCTAGATTGTTCTTTTGGTAGATAGATTTAGTATAAATAGGAGTCGATAGGAGTAGATTTAGTATAAATAACACTTGGGAAGATACTCTCTAGTACTTGGGTAGTGGAGTAGTATGACTAAGGGCACGATCTAGCCTCCATAGTTGGTGCCTTGAGATATTGGGCCGAGTACTACTATTGGACCCTGCATGTATATCAAAGAGCTATAGCACAGGGAAAAACCTTATCTGTAGAAACCCTGAATACCCTAACCTTTGGGACAAAAACATAAATAGAACAAACAAGATCTATTGATGTGCAACTTTACCTCCACAATTATGGTTGTGAATTTACTACACATTTTTTCCTGTTAAGAATTTGGGCCTTTCAACACTACATTATTCTTCATATCAGAGTATAATAGTATGGATCATGCTTGCACCATTATTTTATTCCTATCCCATTAGATTCCTCTCTTCGCCTTGATCGTATTCATACCTATCATTTTTCAACAATTTTTTTTTGTGGACCTGACCCCCTTCCGCCCCCCTTATTTAGGACTTACCCCATTGGATTCCCCTCATCACCCTGATTGTCATGATACCATTCACGACTAACCCCTTTTCTATGTGGTCCTACCCACCCCTTTCTAGCTCCCCCCTTCATCATGGCCCACACCCATAACCAAGACCTTGAATCTCACCTCAATACCTTGTCATTTAATTTTGGAGAGGCCCAAAAGGAAGTGCGGCAACTCAGTGCCAATATTACCACCATTAATAAAAAAATGCATTCTACCATAGACACTAAAATGGAAACCCCAAAACATGACCTCTCTACCTATCTTGAATCCTTCACTTCCTAGATCTGTACCAAGATGAATATTACTGGAGACCTTCCCTCCTCTAACCCACCTTTGCACCCCGAAGGTGAAACTTCCTCCAATTACTAGACTTTTCAGCCCCATCACTTTCAACGTGACCTACGCCTTCCATGAGTGGATGTGAATAAATTTGACATCTCGGATCCCACCTACTAGGTAACTCAAATGGAACATTATTTCTCTTTGTACGACATTACAGATGAGTTGGCCAAGATTTGGTATGGTGTTCTCCATCTAGATCAAGAACGTTGGCAATGGAGAAAAAATTCCTACCAAAGGTATGTGTCTTGGAAAATTTTAGTTGTATAGATTTATGAATGCATTGACACTAACACCCACCATTTAGGTTGTTTGACAAAGTTGAAACAATCTGGCACAGTGGAATACTTTATAGATACTTTTGAGCGATTGGATTTCCACATGGCGGGCATGTCTAATGCCTTTTTTTGAGAATGCTTTATCAGTGGCCTCAAGGAGGAGATCCATGCCCACGTCCTTATGGATCTTCCCTAGATTTTGGTAGAAGCTACTAAAAGAGATAAGGAAGAACAACATGTTATCTCTTCTCAAACCAAAAAACCCTCCTTTATTCCTTGCCCTAAAACCACCACTCCCACTCCTCCTTCCAATCCACTAAAGATACAAAAATTTGTCTGGGAAGAAATGATGAATGCCAACTCAAGGGCCTTTGTTATAATTGTGATGACAAATATTTTCTTGGGAAAAAGTGTAAGGAACAAAATATTTGTATTTCCATCTCTGAGGATGTTTCTAAAGAAGGGGTCGAGGCTCCCTTTGTGGCTGAGTCACCTAAACCCATAGACCTGACTCCACCATCAGACCTCCCAGAAGTTGAATCAGTCATTTCCTTAAATTCTCTCACTAGATTCTCTGCTCACCAAACCCTCAATCTAATTGGTTACATTAAGCATCGAAAGGTCATCATCTTAGTTGATAGTGGCAGCACCCATAATTTTATTCATCGCTGCATTGCCCAAGAAAATGATTGCTATATCTGAGCAGTGAACAACTTTCAAATCATGGTTTCCAGTGGCGAGTTCATGAAATGTGGGGGGTGTTGTAAAAATGTGCATCTCCAAATTGGTCAGTACCACATGAAATCTCATATGTTTTCTATTGACATGGGTGGTTGTGACATTGTGCTAGGTGTCGAATGGTTAAGAAATTTGGGCCCCATTCTCATGGATTTTATGGAATTAACCATGAAACTCAACTAGGAGGTCCAATATTATAAGTTCCAATTAATCACAACAAATTCCCATGAGATAATTAGTTCCCATTGCATGGAAAATATCCTAAAAAAAGGTCATTCCAACATTATTTCACAACTCCATTCCATTCAAGCCACTGATACATCCTCTATGCATCCTGACCTCCAATCCATCCTCTCCAAACATCAAGCTATTTTTTCCACTCCCCAGATCCTTCCTCCTTCCCTTGGTGTTTGTGATCATTCCATTCCCCTCGTCCCTAACAACCTTCCTCCCAATTTTCATCCCTATCGTCATCCCTTTTCACAGAAAAATGAAATTGAGAAAATTGCTCAAGAATTGCTCACCGCGGGCGTTATCCGTCCTAGTACTAGCCCCAATTATTCTCTTGTCATCATGGTACTTAAGAAAGAAGGATCTTGGCACATGTGTCCTGAATTTAGTTCCCTCTACAAACTCACCATCAAAGACAAATTTCCAATTCATGTCATTGATGATCTCTTGTATGAATTAAGTGGTGCCCAGCTCTTTTCTAAACTTGATCTTCGTTTTGGATAGCACCACATACGTATGAAAGAGGAAGAAACTCCTAAGACTTGATTTAGAACTCATGAGGGCCACTATGATTTCTTTTTCATACCATTTGGCTTGTTTAATTCTCCCTCCATTTTCCAAATCCTCATGAATCACGTCTTCCGTCCTTTTCTCCATCATTTTGTCTTAGTTTTCTTCGATGATATTCTCATCTATAGAAAAACCTGGACAACCCATCTTGTTCATGTGGATCGAGTTCTTCATCTACTCTCTCAACACCAAATTTTCCTCAAATAATCTAAATGTTCTTTTGGAGCCTCAGAAGTTGAGTACTTGGGTCACATTATTGGCAAGGAGGGTGTCAAGGTGGATCCTAAGAAGATTGAATCAATGCAGGATTGGCCTCACCCTAACTCTCAAAAACTTGTGTGGTTTTTTGTTTTTAACGGGCTATTATCACAAGTTTGTTAAGAGTTATGGAAAGATTGAGGTGCCTCTCATTTGTATCCTTAAAAATAATTCTTTCACTTGGAATACAACAACTGATCATTCCTTTCAAGCCTTGAAGGAGGCTATGTGCACCACTCATGTCCTGTCCCTTCATGAATTCACAAAGACCTTTGTCCTGGAATGTGATGCTCCAGGGAGAGGAATTGGAACAATCCTTATGCAATATGGTTGACCTTTGGCCTTTACCAGCAAACAATTGTCAGAGCGACATTTGGGCCAATAAATATATGAAATGGAAATGTTGTCTATTTTTCATGTAATGGATCTCTCAGACCCTTATCTATTGGGGAAATACTTCCAAATGAAGATAGATCATCAGAGTCTCAAGTATTTTCTGGAGAACCATCTTTCATCCCAGAAGAAAAAAAAAATGGGTGACTAAGCTATTTGGATATGATTACGAGATCATTTACAAGAAAGGGAAAGGCAATGTTGTTGTTGACGCTCTTTCAATAAAATATGAAGATGAAGGGCCCCTTTTTTCCTTCTCCTTTATTATACCATATTCGCTCCAACTTGTTCACTAGGAATGGTTGTAAGATCGCAAAATTTCATGTTTGATCCAACAATTGCAAGTCAATTCTCTAGTTTCCCTAGGGTACTCTTGGCACAATGATGAGATCCGCTACAAAGGCTGTTTGTATTTAAGTAAATAATCACAACTTAACTCCATGGTGTTTTTTGAGCTTCACCCACAGTTGGGCACTCAGGGTTTACCAAAACCTATGATAGGTCAAACATTCTTTTTTCTGGGATGGTATGAAATAGGACACTCACACTTTCATGGAAGAATGTGATGTATGTCAACACAAAAAGGGATAAACAATCAAATCCCATGGCACACTACAACCACTTCCGAATCCACCCGTTATTTGGAGGTATATCTCTATGGATTTCATTGTTGGCTTACCTAAATCAGGAAATAAGTTAGTCGCCATGGTGGTAGTTAATCGTCTTTCCAAGTATGCCCATTTCTGTGCTCTTCAACACCCATTTAACGCCTCCATTGTGGCTCAACTTTTCATGGATCATATCTTCAAGCTTCATGGCATGCCTCGTTCTATTGTTTCTGACATAGATCCCACTTTCACCATAAATTTTTGGCAAGAATATTTTAGGCTACAAGGAACCCAATTGCATCTCAGCACCACCTATCATCCTCATAATCATGGCCAAATTGAAGTTGTCAACAAGTGTTTGGAAACATATTTGCAATGTTTTGCATCTGAGGGGAAAAATCATTGGGCTCAATGGTTACCACTATTTGAATGGTAGTACAACACCTCTTACCATACAACTACTTGCATGATTCCTTTTGAATCAGTATATGGACAAAAGCCACAATTCTCGCATACATGCCCGGTGCCTCAAAGGTTCAGGAGGTTGACCAAACTCTTACAGTTCGAGAGGATATGCTTCGTTCCCTCAAAGAGAATTTGGTAATGGCCAAGAATCACATGAAGGAACAAGTTAATCAAGCTCGTTCCAAATGTCAATTTGTTGAAGGGGACTAGGTATTTCTTCAACTGCAACCTTATAAGTAGACTTCCCTCAAGGATGAAAATTGTGAGAAACTTGCGCCTAAATTTTATGTTCCTTATAAAATTCTCAAGCGCATGGAACTGGTCGCCTACCAGTTAGCATTGCCAAGTCATTCTAATCTCCATCCTTTTTTTCATGTCTCATGCTTAAAGAAGGTGATTGGAACTAAGTGCCAAACTCAAACCAACCTCCTTAAGTTGGATGAAGAAGGCTCCATTTAGTTGCAGCCACAAGCAATCTTGGACCAACGTGAGCACTGTCTCTGTCATCGCACCATCAAGTTAATGTTAGTACAATGGAAATATACCACTCAAGCAGATGCCACCTAGGAGCCAATTACCATTCTACAACAATTTCCTCATCTCAGGCCTTGAGGACAAGACTATTTTCAAGGGGGAGGGAATGTTAGGGACCTAACCTCCCTAACCCCTAATGTAGGTAGAATAATATATTTTCCATGTAATAAAGGCCAATATTAATAAGGCCTAGTAATAAGGGAGAATAAGTCAAATGTAAGAAGACCCAATAGAAGCTTCCACTTCTAGAAGATATTCCTCTAGTTTTTTCTTGTGGTAAATAGTTTTAGTATGAATAGGAGTTGATGGCATGAGAAGTTTTGTCTTGACAATTATTGTAATAGAGCGCTTCTCTGTTGGAGGTCTCCCCCTCGAAGAGGCAAGTGAACACTGTTTCCTATCAATAAAAATATTATTTTGGAGTTGTGGTTTCATCTATTGTGTTGTTCCACTGTTATTCTTTGCAATATTTATGTTTTCGACTATTATAATAGATATGGTACCTTCTAGTAGAGTATTGTTTTCTATTGTTTTCTATGAGAAATTCACAATGTTTTATTTTCCTTGGGGTTTTTATATGGTCGATCATAATTATCTTTTCTTATACGCGTTTGAGATCCGTACAACACTATGTAAATAGGATAAATTATTATACATCATTTTATGCTCGAGTTACCTTCCCCCCTAAATCGCTAAGGTTACCTTCCAGTTGTGGATCTAAACCAGAAGTTAATAGTTGTGGATATAAACCAGAAGTTAATGGTTACTCTGCGGTTTATTTATTTTTTCTTTGTGCAATGAAAAAAACCAGAATGCTCCCATGAAAATATTTATTATTAAATCATTCTACTACAACAACGACTTCATGCGGATCTTCGTAAGTAATAATCACAGAAGTGATTCTCCTCCATAATTGTATCAGACTTTCCCTGGTTAAAATACAAAAAGAAATCATGTAATGTCTTGGACTCCAGATCCATGAACCCCACACACAAAAAAAATTATTTTCATGCATGCTTTTTAACCCTTTGTTTCACGTGGCTACCACACTAGGAGATTTTGATTTTCCATAGGTGACTACCTAATCGTATCCACCACCAAAGGGAGTGGGAAAATATTATAGAGAACAATCTGCAAAAAATCTGTGTTTATTACAAATCTATGCTACCTGTACAATCTAATGCACCGAAGAGAAGGAAGAGAAATCTCATTTTCTGGTGGGTTAGTTCCAAAAACTTTAAAAAAAAGGGAATAAATATATGCTCAACGGATTTATAACTTGGAGCTAGGATTGGATTGATCCACAAGTTATGTTCAAGGTATTACCATGCTTCTAGTTCTCAAAATTCACTTGTCTTGAATTCACAAAGGATTGGTTAGTTCATTCTCATTAAACTAAAAAAACAAAAACAAAAACAAAGAAGGGGTAAATAAAAGTGCTTGATAAGAAAGTTAGACCTAGAAAATTGAGTCAAAGAGCCATATGTTTAAAGGCTTGGTCAATTGAGTTAAATGTCATTTCTTGGGAACCTTATACCTTATAAAAGTATGTTGGAAGGTTTTCAAAATTATTTTTGTAAAAGGATAAAAGGATTTAATTATTGTATGGTTGATACATTGAAAAAAGGTTCCTAAGCATGCACTTAATTTAGCATCAAAATTATTTTTGTAAAAGGATAAAAGGATTTAATTATTGTATGGTTGATACATTGAAAAAAGGTTTCTAAGCATGCACTTAATTTAGCTTTTGTTTAAAAGCTTAGAGAAAGTATTGTGAATATTTTTGAGATATTACTAGCATGGTTATAAAGTCCATGCAATTGTAAATGTTTGGGGTTGTTAGATTTATAATATTTTTGAAAGAAGGTATATCAATTAATAAAATTAATTTTTTGGTGGTGGTTTTCATCTTAGATCTGTCCTGAAATTGAATATGGCGGTCTAATGTTGGTGTGCATGATGGTGAATATTTTCATGGTGGATATTCTCTTTGATTTTGATTGTCTAGTTTTGACATAAACACAATTGTAATCTATCATTTAACGCAAAACATAGCAAGGTAATGACATCAAGGCACACAATTAATACCAGTCAAGCATATACAATTCAAGCATAAGTAATCAAGCAGCTGCCATGCATGTTTAAGTAATCAAGTCATCAACCACATCAACAATGCACAAATCAAGATTGTAATGAAAGGATAATTGAACATGACCCGGAGTCAAAGAATCATCAAATTTGAAGATCAATTTTGGAATCAACATTCATTGTAAACTTGCCAATAGTAATTTTTTGTAAGTATTCAAACTCAACTATAGTATTTTGTAAGTGTCCAATCAAATAAAGTTGAATTTCATTGTAATTTTTGGGTGCACTCTCGGTTGAACCCAACACATGTTTGAGTCATTATAGGTCAAAATTTGACAAGGTTAAAACTCAAACCATTGTAATACTTTTAGGGTGCATTTTTAGTGGTAACCGACATCCGCAAATTCTTGGAGAGAATTTAAGCAAGAAACTTTAAGAGTTCAAGTGAGCGAGTTGCAAGAAGACATCATTCAAATTTTTAAATGGAGTGAAATCTAGGATTATTAGAGTTACTGAACACTCTAATAAACATTGTTGAAGACAACTCAATGATGTTGAACAAAGAAACTCTTCAATCAATGCTAACTTGTTTGCAAGTGATGCAAGCTAAAGTTAGACTTCTTCAAGATCAATCCCAACTATTGAATCATGAAATCAAGGATCTCAAAAATCAACAACCAGTGAAGTGTTCTTAACCAGTTTTTGTTCAACAAAACCCTCTCTATGATGATGATGATGATGCTGATGATTATCAATAGTTAGTGAAGGAGAAACTCAACAAGAAAAATCCAAATGCAGATGAAGATGAAGTTGTTCATGAACCTATATTTCAAGAGTTTTATTTTGAGTTCAATGAAGAAAACCTTTCAATGATGCATCAACATGCAGTAAATCAACTTCCACAGATGTCAAAGCAACATGTTGTGAATACTCTGTCCAAGCCCATCATTAGACCTTGGGAAGAAATCAACAACAACAAGCATAGAACATGACTTGGATATGACAATGAAGTTACCTTTCATATTCCCGATTATTCCAAACTAATCCAGTTCCAAAGTGTTGGATTCCTTGAAGAAGTATCAGCTTCATTTGTTTCAGTTCAAAAACATAATGCTAAGTGCCAACATTGTAATCGAGTTGGTCATATGGAGGATCAATTTTTTTATCTCCATCCTTGTTAGCATTGTGGCAAACATAACCATTATTTAGAAAGATGTCCCACAGTGAAGAAACCTACAAGATTGAAGATTCGCTATGATTGGATCGATCCTTAGCAGTGGTCATCAACAATCAAGAGATTATATAAGTCTTACCGTAGAATTCAATCTCTAGTAAAGACTAATCTTGCAGCACATATCCCTTCTTTTGTACCTGACATAAGGGTATATGAGTTCAAAGTGGTCCCCTTATGGTGTAGCTTTTAAGAATGACCATCACAAGATGAGATAACATATGGTTGTTTCCACATGCCCACTTTGCGTTGTACACAAATGGAGTAGGTATGGTACTCTCTTGAGCTCAAAGGGAGGAATATAATGATGTAACTCTTCTGTACCTTAAGGGTGGGAGTTCAAAAATCAAGTGAATATGGTTCGAGAAACCACTTGAAGTCTCTCCTTTCAGATAAAAAAGGGGGGAGTTGATGATGGAATTGCAGATGGTTGTCAGACAGAAAATTTCGACAACAACAAACATCAAACATGCTAGATGGGCATCAAATTTTCCAGATGGGAAACTGCAGTCTATACATGGCAGACTTTTGGCATAATTATGGTTCAGTGAATTGAAATTGAATCATACACATGATACATAGGTATGTTTTTGGACACCTAAAAGTGTCAAAATTGGTTAGTAGTCATCCAAAAACCATTAGATACATGGTATCAATTGGTTAGTGGTCATCCCAAACCACTGGTTTAGAGAGCACTTTCAGTGATACACTAATAATAGAGTGGTGATACTACATGTTCACCAATTAGTAGAAGACATTAGATTCTTCTAGCTCAAATACTTGGAAAAGTGATCGAACTGTCAAGCAATCAGGGAATGTTTAGATATTACAGTTATTCACTTCCATATCTCATCTCTCTTCCATTTCATTTCAGATGAACCATTCAACATCCAGATTGGAGGCATTTCTTCATTGAGGCTAAACTCGGGTGTTTCAGTATGAAGAATTGGAAATGATACCATTTTATGCTTAATTGTTGGTATTATTGATCAGACTTGTGATTGAGGGGGGGAATGTTATCCTATGGATTAACTTACCAATCACTAAGTCTAAATGTCACTTGTATTTGTATTATTAATTTAGGATATTAGTAATATATACTCAAGTGATTACTAATGAGTTAGTTAAGATTTCCTAACCTAGTCATCATGCATGATTTTAGGATCTAGAGAAAATCTCTCTATGAGGTGGCATCATCCATTGTACTATAAATATGTACCATTGGTGTGAATACAATAGATTTGGCTATGAATATTTTTCCATCATATTGGTTTTTTTTCTATAGTTATCACAATGCACACTTTGAGCAAGTGCATTTGAAGTTACATCACCAATGTCTCCTTGAACCCACTTGTTTCATCCTGAATTTTCTTAAGTTGCTCATCCATGCAGTCTAACTTACTTGTAGTAGAGCATGTGTTCATGTTGTCCAGAGAAGTATAAGGGGGCTTATAGGTATCCTTCATGGGTGATTTAATTGAGACAAGTTATTGGGTCTTGGGGACAATAGAGTGTCAGGTGCTATAGCTCTCTGATATACGTGTGGGGTCCAACAATAATACTCAGCCTAATATCTTAGGTCACTAACTAAGGAGGCTCAACCATGTCGTTAGTTGTACTACTCGACTACACAGGTATAGATACTGATCTCCTCGAGTGTTGTTCTTGGTGTAATATACTAATAAGATGGTCAATTGGTTTATCTAAGGCTGGTTTTAGGTGTACCTAGGGGACTTCCTATACACCCAAGGGTATGTGGAAGTGATATTATGTATACAAGTATTGTTTGATGCAGTACAACTCGAAGGGGTACCAACAGGGGTTACAAGGGTTTCCAACAATTTGATTCCACATGTATGTCATGCATGTCTTCCTGTACCATGGTTTTATATACTAAACGATAGATCAATGTGTTATTCAAATATGCCAGAACATGTCTCTAAAAAAAATAAAAATTATGAGCTTGTTAATCCTAGAAAAATCTCTTAAAATCACCAGAAAATAACTTGTGCAAAGTAGGGCTTGAGGCCTAACATGTAAAATGATCACAACTTCAGTTATACTTATCTGATTGGCTATTATGACCCCAATTATGAGATTCCATGGATTTTATGGATTTAATGGCTTGACTGAAATCTGTGCACTTTGTCAAAAGATATCTAAGCTAAGAAATTCATGATTGTCACTAGAGAAAACCCTGAAAAATTACAAATTTTGAATCGATGATATCTCCACTTCTCAGACTCCATTTTGGATGATTTGTCTTTTGATGTTGAGTATTTTTCCAAGAGGAATTAAAATATATGGATTGTTTCTTCAAATTCTGCATAGAAATTTTCATAAATAGACTTGAATACTATCATCCTCTTTTTCCTATAAAAAATCCACAACAAGAAAAACATTTTCCCACTTTGTGCCCAATAATTCTTTGACTTCATGCCTGTAATGTACCCAGCCACCAGGATGGGCCACGATACCAAAAAACACTCTCCAAGAATGATCTGAAACTAACTTCTAACATACCTGGTACACCAAATACCAAAATTATTTTCCCAGGAACTGATCTAAAATGTACCCATTGCCCGAGTACTTCCATATTCGCCCTCATTGTCTGATTACGAATTTATGTTCCATTCTTTAAAATAAAGAAACATGGATTCAACACATGCAATTAACAAGAACATGTTGAACTGTCCAAGAAATGAACAACATGCCATGCATAACAAATAACCATTAGGCAAAAAAACACATTATAAATACATATATTAGAGATAAATAAATACACAATTGAATAAACATTATACAAAGAGCACTTATCTTTTCAAGTAAACATTCACCAAATTATTGCAGACCGAGGACGTTCCTCCCAACCAAAAATATTGTTGTTCATTCACTCTCTACAACAATGTCACCCCCGAGCCAAGGCTATGAATCCACAAGGATGAGTCCTAGGCCAAATATAAAAAAACACCAGTTAGCTAACAATATCTCATGTTTTCCCAACCACACAACAATCCTAATTTCCATATCTCTTTCCCCTTCAGCCTGGACAACCCAAAGAAATGGATCCCTTTCTCTTCCATGCAGTCCCTCATGATGTTCTATTTCTGTAATATCCCAATATCAAGCCCCAGTTGTAATTGCCAATGTAACATGTTTTATAGGCTGGTGAGCCAAGTGATTATAAGCTAGGAGGCTTATGTGATGATTAGGTCGAAGATCCTAGATGCTAAAGGCCAAAGAGTCTGTCTTTGTATATGTAAATAATCATATCAATAATAGAAATACATCGATGCATGTAGATTGACCATGATAAAAGAGAATGGGGGACTAAGCTCCACTAGGTAGGGAAAGGGATTGGGCTTTGAGACTAGGGAAAGGGCTAAGATTGAGGGCTTATCTCTATGGGAATAATATAATATTATTATTTCCTAAAGACTAAGGTTGGACATAACCTATGTTATCCTAAGTTCTTGTGGGAAGGGAACAAATGTTAATTGGAGCTCATGCAGCTTCATGAGGACAAGTGTTCGATTAGGGACATGTGATTATTTTTGGAAAACACATCCTCCTTGGGGGTTCTCTGCCATTATTGCCATTCTCCCCATGCACTCAGGCATTCATGCAGGAAGACATTACTCCATTATTGACCTCTGAAACCTGTATGCATTTATGGAGCCATATCATGTGTTTTCTGATCATCAGCTAAAACCTATGATCCTCCTAGGTTGCACAGTGCACCTGTGCCTACCTAAGCTTGTGTTGTACTTGCCTATTAAGAGAAACGCCTATTTCCAAACCCAATGGTCGTGGTTGTTTCTTTTACCTATGCATTAGATGAACATTGAAGTCATTTTCACTTAAGCCTACTGTTGGTTATTTGGGAGAAGGAGTGAAGAGGTGGGTTGTCCAGCCCGTGGAATGAAGTGGCAGGTTGTGAGGCCTATGAGCAACTCTCTGCAGGTGAGAGAGTTTGTTGGAAAGAAGAAGCAGGTTGTCAGGCATGTGAGCAACTCTCTCCAGGTGAGAGACTTTGTTGGAAAGAAGAAGCAGGTTGTCAGGCATGTGAGCAAATCTCTCCAGGTGAGAGAGGTCGTTGGGGAAGTTATTTCTACTAGAGGGATCCCAACAAAAACTATAAGCTCTCTAAGAATTCATGATCCGACCTATTGTTGAAGCCCTAGAAGGGAAGTGGAGCAGTCGAGGGATTGTTCAACAGTGAAGGTGTATACTTCCTGGGGTGGGATAGACATGTGGGGAATGAGAGGCTATGAGTTGTGTGCATAAGTTGGCTCTTGGGAGGGAATCCTTCCTGGTTGACTGTGTAGCAGCCCATTGTCTCATCCTATCCTAGGAAAATCTTTACCCAGGTGGAGTTTAGTCCCATCTCAAGGGTCCCACTATTGAAAGTGATGAGCAACGTGGTCTATGGTTGGGAGGTTCGTGGAAGTTCTGCACATAGTTGGTGGTATTTTATAAAATATAAGTACCACTTCTATGTTCATTTACATGCTATGTATGTGTACATGTTTTATATTTATGTGTTTAGCCTGTATATGTTGTGCGTATAGGATTTACTGTTATTTCCACATTAATTTGTGTATTAGCAGAATATGTTGTCTATTTATGTTTATATATATATATATATATATATATATGCAGATGGTAATTGTTATTTCTATGAGATGAGATGTCTTGGCCTGGGTGGCCTGGGTGTTTATGTTTTTTCTCAAGAATCTATGTGTGGCATGTCCCAACAGGTGTATGGTCGGGTATGCTACAGATCAAATCTTGAATAGAGCAGTTTTGTAGTGGGACTTCCCGGCTTGGGTGGCTAGGGACATTACAAATTGGTATTAGAGCATGAAATTTTTAAGTGGCATGATCCAACCTGGGTGGCTAGGTACATTACAATATGGTATCAGAGCCCAGTTTTCGACACTAAGAATGAATTGGACCATAAAAGTGGTTATGGAAGAAAAATCGCAGAGGTACAAAACTCAAATTTTAGAGCGTTCCTGAGTGCCAAGAGAACACCTTGGTTGTGCTTAGAAGCTCAGGAGGTATAGAGGTTCAATAAAGTCAACAGACAAAAGAGACTACAGTAACCGTGGCTTTGGAACCACAAAAATTAAATTTGGGATGTTGGATTTGTTCGAGAAGGGACAAACCCCTCACAACCATTGGATCAAGAGAAGGTGCACGGAGGTTAAGCATCAGAGTCCTTTGGATTTTGCCCCTCCAATCATTTTAAAACTATAGCAGAGAAAATTGTCGAAGCTCGGAGCTCTGAAGTCCCGAAGCCCCAAAGTCACGAAGTCTGGAACTAATCCGGACCGTCCATTTATACAAAAATGTGCTCGAAGATTAAGCAACAATCAAGGTTCAATAGTCTGGGGGTTGTGTGGTGTTCAACAAAAAAATCCTTCGAAGTCGCGTAGTGCCAGAGCGACGTGTATCGTTCGGGAGTTCATCATTCGGGAGTTATAAGGTGTGCGAGAATGGAATCTCCCGAAGCTCGAAGTATCGAAGTCCCGAAGCGCCATATATGAAGTGGCATGATGACGTCACCTAGGGTGACGTGGAATTCCTCTAGGCATGCCACGTGTCATTGGGTTTTGTACTTTTCACATGCTCTTAGAACTTATTGTGACCTGACACATGTCACCACCTAGATTGATGACAACAGAACTAAGTGGACCCCGAAGGGTTTTGGAGTTTGAAAATTTAGTGCTCAGAGGGAATGTTGGAAGGAGTTGAAAAATAATCCTCTGAATCCGAAAGCTCCGGAGCACCGGAGTTCTGAAAATTCGAATAAGTTCATGTTCAAGTAATTCGCCACTTCGACATTCGTCCGTTCAAAGGATGGATGGAGTATTACAATAGAAACATCTGAAGCCTGAAGTGATGAAGCTTTGAAGGTGTACTGCAATGGGTTTGCCAGTTCGTCAGTCTGGGGGTTTCGTGATGTACATAAGGAGAATTCATTGAAGCCTGAAGTCTCAGAGTGATGTGGCATGTTGATGTCACCAGGAGTGACATGGACACACTTGATTCTTTCCGCGTGTCGTCATTTTTAAAGCGTTTCGAAGACTGTTCGAGCCAATTGGAAGAGGACACGTGTCACCAGTTAGATATGGCCATGTGCCCACTCCTTATTTTTTTTCCACATAGCACCCCCGTGGTGCATGGTTGCTGGTGAAGACTCCAGGAGTTAGCCAATTCGGTAATCCGAGAGGCAATGCAGGATGGAGCCTCAGAACTCTTGAAGCTCGTAGTCTCAGAGCTCCCGTTGACCGTAGATCTAAAGAGAGAATGAGGAACGTTGATCAGTGTGTCCTCTGAGTATTCATAAATTTGACATTTGGGAGATTAGAGGTGTGCAGGAGAAAAAAATTTCGAAGCCCGAAATTCCAAATTCATGGAACATGGAAGTGATGTGGCATGCTAATGTCACCTAGGGTGATGTGGACCATCGTACGCATGCCACGTGTCCATATGTTTCATGTGTTTGGCAGGTCATTTATGCTAATGATAATATGACATACATCAACCATTGATTGGACCTCGTGTCACCTCTGTATTGTTGACACGTAGCACCCCGAGTGCATCACACTAAGTAAATTCTGGAAGTTCGAGGGGGTTCAAAATTCAGAGAAACTGGAGTATGAAGTTGTTAGAACTTCCGAAGTGTGAATCTCTAGAGAGCCAGTCCGAGATTTTGTCGGTTTGATGTTCGGGAGAAATCAATGAGGAAGTATGAAAAAACTCTGGAGCCCTAAAGGCTTGAAGCTCTAGATAAGTATCTATTAGTTAGTGCCTGGTTGTAGTCGAGGTCACATAGGTTTTGGGCTGAAAAGAAGGGGGATAATGCCTGAAAAATGTTTTAAATAAAGAAAAAGAGCTTAGGAAGAAAGCTCATGGGGTTTTGATTGTTTGGACCTGCATCAAAAGTGGTAAAGAAGGTTTTTGAACCTTATGAGTGGATCCAACAAAGGTCCAAGAGCTATTTTGGCTCTGAAAAAAACAGGGATTGCATCATTGAAAAAACAATTTTCAATTGTTCATAACTTTTTGCTCAAGACTCAGAATTGGGCAAGGAAGTAGTTAATGGAAAGGTATTAAAAAGAGGATTCTCGATATTCCATCATAATTAAGTATTGAGAAGCTTAGATTGTGGGAAGTCAAAAAAAAAAATATGGTTGGTGACCATAAAAGGAAAATTGTGCCTATGTTACCAAAATGGTATATTGTGGTTCTAGCTAACAAAATCATTGTATTCCTATTTTCGGATGTAATGATCACATGTAAAATAGAAAAAGTGCTAGATATGTACATAGATAGAAGAAAGAAGGACAAAGACAGTTCTTCATTTTACATATGGGATCTTTAAGAAATTATTGGATCATATGTTGGGTTCAATAAGCAGCATGGATAACCCTAATGAAATTCTTGTTTGGGGAAGACAATCCATATTCATATGGAAGATAATTGCTTGAGGAAGCTACCAGTTGAAGACGTCTTTACTCAGTGAGTAAGATGGAATAATTCTACAAAACTCTAATTTGGGAAAAGATTTTAGTATGACAAATATGCATACAATTTGGGAATGTACAGAGGTACTCGAGGCAAGGGTGCTATGACAATAATCTCTCACAAGATGATCAAAGGGTCAAGACTAAAGAATGATAAGGTAAAATGGTACATTGTGGAAATATTTTTTCTATGCATATTGATATATCATGATGCTAGTATTTTGATAAAGGAAGATAGAGTGTATACATGGAAAAAATATGTAACATTCCAAGGATCAAACCTACAGTTTTGGAGGTAGCACCTTGTAATATCCCCAGGTAGAACCCCAGTTGTAATAATGAATTGTAGACATGTTTGATAGGCTGGTGAGCTGAGTTATAATAATATAGAAGGCTTATGTGTTTATTAGGACGGAGAGCATAGATTCTAAGGCCATTAAGCTTGATTTTGTATATGTAAATACTCACATCATTAATATATATTACATCGTTGTGTGTAGACCGACCAAGAAGAAAGAGTTATGGGGGAATAAACTCCACTAGGTAGGAAAAGGGAAGGGGCTAAGAGTATAGGAAAAGGGGCTAAGCTAGAGGGCTTACCTCTAAGGGAATAATATTATATTATTATTTCCTAGAGGCTAAGGTTTGGACATAACCTATGTTGTCATAGGTTCCTAGGGGAAGGGAACGAATGTTAAGTGGAGCTCATGCAGCTTCAGGAAGACATGTGTTAACTTGGGTGCATGCAGTTTTAGGTGGGAAATTTAGTTCATTGGGATGCTCTTGGGAGCGTGGGAAGACTCCTCACGCTTGCATGGAAGCAGACAGAGAGAGCCTTTACGCAACCAACTTTTCCTTGATTTTTGACCTCTACAACCTCAAGGGAAAATTGACACACCGTGTTATGAAGCTAACTATGTTTTCCTATGAAGAACAACATGAATGCGTAGTTCCCAAGACAGATCGCACCTTAGCCATTTGTTGTTGATACCCACATATTCTTTGGACTGGTGTGGATTGATGTCATTACCAGAGCCCATACCCAATTTTGTTTTTGTGGTTACCCTCTGGACTTAGGAGCTAGATAGAAGAAGTAGGTTGTCAGGCCTATGAGAAACTCTCTCCAGGTGAGAGAGTGTGTTGAGGAAGTGATCTCTCCTGGAGGAAGTCCAACAACAACTATAGAGCTTTGAGAATTCCTGATCCATCATGTTGTTGAAGCCCTGAAAAGGGAGTTTTAGCAGTCGATGGACTATGTGACAGTGAAGGTGTACACTCCTGGGATGGAACAAGCATGTGGAGAATGAGAGTTTGTGAGTTGTGGGCGTAAGTGGCTCCTTGGAGGAATTCCTTCCTGTTGAACTATTCAATTTTTGTGTCGACCTTGCCTAGCCTAGGAATCCCTTGCCCGATAGAGTTTAGTTATAGCTCAGGGGTGACCCACTACTGAGAGTGATGAGCATCATGGTTTATGGCTGGGAGGTTCGTGGAAGGTCTGCACACAGTTGGTGGTCTTCTATTAATATATAAGCGCCACTTCTATGTTCATTTACATGTTGTGTAATTGTACATGTGATATAATTGATGAGTAATGCACGGATATATTTTATATGTTGTATCTGTAGGATTACTATTATTTCTGCATTAATCTATGTATTATTAGAATATGTCGTTTGTATATGTTTATATATAGGTAGATGATAATTGTCATTTCTATGTTTATATGGATGTGTATGATGTTTCCGCAAGTATCTCTGTGTGGAATAGCCCATTAGATTAAGGTTGGGGTTGTCACAGAATGGTATCAGAGCATGAAAGTTTCTTTTGGTGGCATGGCCCGGCTTGTTGGTCTATGGTCGAGGATGTGGAAAAGATACATTTGATTAGGTAGCGTTACCCGACATAGGTTGATGGTCGGGAAAATTACAAATTGGTATCAGAGCGAAAAGATGTTTACTCTGCCACGTTGCCCAGTCTATTGGTGGCTGGGGACATTACAAATTGGTATCAGAGCCATGGTTTCAAAACTGAGCATGGATGGGCCAGGAAAGTGGAAGTTGAAGAAAAGGTTTTGGAAAGGAATTGTTGTCGAAATGGACAAAATTGAAGCTCAGAGCCCAGTTTTCGACACCAAGCCTGAATTGGGCCATATAAGTGGATATGGAATCAAAAGCTCAGAGAAAATTGTTGTCTAGAGGGACGAAATTTGAATTTCAGAGCATCCCAAAGTGCCAAGAGAACACCTTGGCCATGTTTGGAAGCTCAGGAGGTATAACGGTTCAAGAAAGACAAAAACGAAAAGAGACTGTAGTAACCGTGGGTTTGGAATCACAAGGTTTGAAGTTGGGTCATAAGATCTATGCAGGGGAAAGGCCAATGTTTTCCAGCCGCCAGATCTGGAAAAAGGTGCATGAGAGTTAACCTCCAAAGTCCTTAGGAATTCGTAACTTCGGTGAAGTTTATGTGTTAGAGAGCCAAAGGGGCCGAAGCGTCGAAGCTCTGAAGTTTCGGAGTGGATCTACACCGTAGATCTAGGGATAAGTGCTTGACTATTGGATCGACTGAAGACAGATCAGAACCGTTAGATCAAGATAAGAGAAAGAGGCAAGGTGCAGTGGTGAAAAAAAGATCTCATCCATCAGATGTGTGCGCAAGTGATTGTGATCCGTAGTTCTCACAACAGTTCGGGAGTTCAATGTTCGGGAGAAAAAAAGTATGCTAGTGGGAAAACTCTTGAAGCCTGAAGTCCCGAAGTCTGGTGTTAATCCAGACTGTTCATCAAAAAGGGGCATGTGTCAACAGATCGGCGTATTCAAGAGTTCAACATTCGAGAGAAACAAAGTATGTTAAGTCGAAAACTCCCAAAGTCTGGAGTTGATCCGGACCATCCATCAAAAGGGACACATGTCAAAAGATCAGTTTGTTCGAGAGTTAGGCATTCGGGAGAATTGGAGTGTGCTAGTGTGAGAAGTCCTGAAGCCCAAAGTCCCAAAGCCGAAGAACAGAAGTGGCATGGCATGATGACGTCGCCAATGGTGATGTGAACCCTTCCTAAGCATGACACATGCCACCACCTTAATTGTTGATAGTTGTACCATGTGGACCCCAGAAAGTAAAGAAGTTTGGGAGTTCAATGTTTGAGAGAATTGGAGTGTGCAAGTGTAAAATCTTATGAAGCCCGAAGTCCCGAAGTGACGTGGTCTGCTGACGTCATAAGAGATGACGTGGACACATGGGATGTGTGCCACATGTCATTGAGTTAAGAACCTTTGGAAGTTAGAAACTCCAGTTAGAACGTGACACATGTCACCCTTCATATTGGGCCATGTGTCCGCTTCTAGTATTCCACCACGTGGCACTCTTCTTGAGCATGGTTAGAAGGGCCCTTGATGGTCATAGGGGATGTGTAGCATCAAATCCCAAGGTCCAGATACTTGACACTCTAGAATAAATTGTTCGTGATGGAATGGGAGGAAGAAATCCCCAAATTTCCATAGCGTCGAAGTAACGTAACGTGATGACGTCCCAAGGGGTGACGTGGAAGTATTCAAAGATTCACAATTTGGGAGTTTTGGGGTGTGAAGATGTGAAATCCTCCGAAGTCCCAGAACCCTGAAGCTTCAAAGTCCCGAAGACCAGAGGGATGGAGTTAATATTGTCCGTTGATCGGGAAACGACACTTGGCAACAAATGCAGCAATCCAGAGACTTGGCACTCCGTAAATATTTATAATATGGGTAGTTTGAAAACCCTGAATCTAGGAGTTCCATAGTAAATATGAGTAGTTGGATGTTGGGAATCTAAGGATTGTAGATCCACCATCCTTTGTGAATTCTCTAGTTCAATTTTTTGTGATGTTTGTGATGTGCGGAAAGGGAAACCTCCGAAGTTACAAAGCCCCAAGGTACTGAAGCTCCAGATAAGCACCTATCAGGCTAGCGCTTGGTCACATCCGATGGTCACATGATATTGGGGGCCAAAGAAAGAGGGCTAGTACCCAGAAATTGTTTTTTAGAATAGAGAAGGGCTTAGAGATAGAGCATGTGGGTTCCATGATTGAACATACCTACATCGAAAGAAGTAAAGAAGGCATGTAAACCTGAAGAGAGGATCCAACAAGGATCGAAGAGCCAATTTTGTAATTCAATGCAAGATGCATTGAATAAATATGCATTGATAATTACACTCATGCATATTAAGTGATAGAATTGTATACTTAAATGCAATTGTTGAATGCATTTTGTAAGTACATGCATTTATATTATTGCATGGAAATAATTGCTACTAACAACTGAAATGTTGTTAACTCATGAAGTTGAGGAAATTTCAGGAGTTGTTAGATATTGCAACAGAAAAGTTGCAAGTCAAGTAGTCACGTAAGAATTGACTACAAAAACAAATTATGTTCAAGAAAAAAATAAAAAATTAATGAACTTACGGATATTAATTATGAACATGCATATGCATAGAATTATGAGTCATTCTATTTTATTAAATTGTTTGGTAATTATGATTGAATTATTAGGTACATGCAATTCTAAGATCACTGCATATGGTTTTGTACATATTACAATTGAATTATGATGTACGGGAAATACTGACAATTGTTGGTTGTATGCAAGAGGAAGCATTGCAGGAAAAATGGTATGCAGTTTGGTTCTTGTGTAAAACCACCAAGAAGGCTGCACTCCTAATATGGAAACAGACAAGAAGAATTATGAAATAGATTCTCATGTTTTGGGGAAAAGTTGAATTCCCTTTTTAACTAAGTTTGAGTTCCTAAATGAATTCTTTTGTGTTCTCTCATGATAAATGCATGTGGGTGATGCAGATGAGATGATATTGATTAAAGTTGGAATGTTGACTACAAAGAGTAGCTCGAGGAAGATGTTGATTGGAGACAACAGATCTTACCATGTGGATCCCCAGTGGATCTGGGTGTGTGTACACTTCTCCTTGGGTTGCCTTGGAGAAGGCTGGAACCCTAGAGGGAGAAGTTTGGAGATAGGTTCCCCGGTATGAGGCCTGGAGGGTACCTGGAGACCTCTAAGGGCAGTTGGAACTCCTAGAGCCATGATGCTCTGAGACTTCCTATCCACATTGTGTTGGATCCCTAGAATTAAGGTGCATACTATCTTGGGTTGGTTGGAGTGTTGTTGAGGTTTGGTACCTTGGCCTAGACCATGTTGATATCGATTTTGGACCATGGCTATCTTGGGAATCCATTGCCCTGATGGATTCATAACTCTGCTCATGAGTGGAAGGTCTTCTCAATCAAAAGATAAGTATCAATTCTCTATTCATTGTATGTTGTGTATCTTGTATATAGGTTATAATGTTATTAGAATTTCTTGTATATATATTGCATGTATGTTCTAATGTTGCTTCTGAATGAATAGGTGTATGAGCAGAGTGTTTATGTATGTGGAGTCATAGCCCCTGCTGAGAGTTTATCAACAATGAGATCTAAGGATGGGTGGAACATCGTGGATCTACAGCCAGTTGGTGCTTTCAATGAGGTTTAATTGAAGCATGTAATAAGGAACAATGAGTTGAATGCTTTCCTGAAGCAGCTCTATGGAATAGAGCAATTGAATTTCAGCTGCAGTATGAACACCATAAATGGTGCTTGAAAGTAAAGCACCAGGTGGATAACATGCTTCCAATAGCTAAAGCTTGGATATTTTTGAAGAATTTTTTAATTGTATATGTATAAACAAGTTGCACTAAGGACAGTGCAAAAATAAGGGGATGGGATTGTAATATCCCCAGGTAGAACCCCAATTGTAATTATGAGTTGTAAACATGTTTGATAGGCTAGTGAGCTAAGTTATAATAAGCTAGAAGTCTTATGTGTTTATTAGGCTGGAGAGTGTAGATGTTAAGGCCATTAAACCTAATTTTGTATATGTAAATACTCACATCATTAATATAATTACATCTTTGTGTGTAGACCAACCATGAAGAAATAGTTATGGGGGACTAAGATCCACTAGGTAGGGAAAGGGAAGGGGCTAAGAGTCAAGGAAAAGGGCTAAGCTAGAGGGCTTACTTCTAAGGGAATAGTATTGTATTATTATTTTCTAGAGGCTAAGGTTTGGACATAACCTATGTTGTCCTAGGTTCCTAGGGGAAGGGAACTTATGTTAAGTGGAGCTCATGTTGCTTTAGGAAGACATGTGTCAACCTAGGTGCATGCAGTTTTAGGTGGGAAAGTCAGTTCATTGGGATGCTCTCGCAAGGGAGGGAAGACTCCCCCCGCTTTCACAGAAGAAAATAGAGAGAGCCTTCATGCAGCCAAATTTTCCTCCATTGTTGACCTCTACAACCTTAGGGGAAAATCGACACACCATGTTATGAAGCTAATTGTTTTTTCATGTGAAGCATGAAATGCCTGCGTAGTGCCTGAGCCATATCGCACCTTAGTAATTTGTTGTTTCTACCCATGTCTTCTTTGGACTGGTGTGGCTTGATTCCATTACCAAAGCCCATACCCAATTTTTTTGTTGTGCTTACCCTCTAGACTTAGGAGCTGGATAGAAGAAGCAGGTTGTCATGCCTGTGAGAAACTCTCTCCAGGTGAGAGAGTGTGCTAAGGAAGTGAGCTCTCCTGGAGGAAGTCCAGTAGCAGCTACAGATCTCTAAGAATTCCCAATCCAGCCTATTGCTGAAGCCCTGAAAAGGGAGGTGTAGCAGTCGATGGACTGTGTGACAGTGAAGGTGTACACTCTTGGGGTGGAACAAGCATGTGGGGAATGAGAGTCTGTGAGATGTGGGCATAAGTGGATCCTTGGAGGAATTCCTTCTTGTTGAACTGTGTGACTTCCTTGTCGACCTTGCTTAGCCTAGGAATCCCTTTCCTGGTGGAGTTTAGTCCCATCTCAGGGGTGACCCACTGTTGAGAGTGATAAGCAGTGTGGTCTATGGCTGGGAGGTTCATGGAAGGTCTGCACGCAGTTGGTGGTATTCTATTAAAAGATAAGTGCCAATTCTATGTTCATTTACATGTTGTGTAATTGTACATGTGATATAATTGATGAGTAATGCCTATATATATTGTGTATGTTGTATGTGTAGGCTTACTGTTATTTCTGCATTAATCTGTGTATTATTAGAATATGTCGTCTGTATATGTTTATATATAGGTAGATGATAATTGTCATTTATATACTTATATGAATGTGTATGATGTTTCCACAAGTATCTCTGTGTGAAATGGCCCAGTAGATTAAGGATGGGGTTGTCACAGAATGGTATCAGAGCATGAAAGTTTATTTTGGTGGCATGGCCCAGCCTGTTGGTCTATGGTCAGGGTTGTAGAAAAGATACAATCATTAGGTATCATTGCCCAATCAGAAGTTGATGGTCAAGGAAGTTACAAATATTGCAACGTCCCCAACCACCAACAGGTTGGGCAACATCACTTGGCAACAGATGCAACAGTCCAGAGATTTGGCACTCCAGAAAGATTGAGAGTATGGACAGTCCGAAAACCTCGAAGCCCGGAGTTCCATAGTAAATATCATTCGTTGGATGCTGGGAAGTTGAGGATTGTAGATCCACCATCCTTCGTGAATTCGTGAATTCAATGTTCTATGATGTTTATGATGTGTGGAAAGGGAAACCTTTGAAGTTCTGGAGCCCCAAGGTCCCGAAGCTCCAGATAAGTGCCTATTAGACTAGTGCTTGGTCACATCCAATGGTCACATGAGATTGGGGGCCAAAGAAAGAGGGCTAGTGCCCATAAATTGTTTTTTAGAACAAAGAATGGATTAGAGATAGAGCTTGTGGGGCCCATGATTGAACGAACCTGCATCAAAAGAAGTAAAGAAGGTATGTAAACTTGAAGAGAGGATCTAGCAAGGATCCAAGAGCCAATTCGACTCTATGAAATAAAAACAGTTGTACAAAGATTGCCTTCCATAAAGCACCATTGTGCAAACAGTTATAACTTTCTGCTCAAGATTCTGAATTGATGAAGGAGGAAATCATTGGAAAGGTCTTGGAAAGGTCTTGGAAAGAGGATTCCAGGTATTAAACCATCCACGATACATGATAATGCATGGACCCTAATTTCATATGGAGATGAAAATAATGGGAATAAGGAAGGAATTTTTTATGGAATATGAAAGAGTTTGGAGATAAGATGTGACATCTCCAAGGATCAATCCCACGGTTGGAGATAGCACATCCATTATTGCTATCATAATGCGTAGTGGAAGCATGGCATGAAGGTCATCAAATATGGCATTACAGAAGTTGAATATGCATGTCAGAAGGCTAAATCAAAATCAAATTGCTTCAAGAAATAAGTTGGTGTTAACTAACCAAGGTTACTCAGAGAAAATGACTAGAATTATAATTTGTTCATGCAGGAGTTGGATCAAAGGAATCCAAATAATAATGGAATGTTGAAAATTATTATTAGCATAATATGTGGTTGTAAGTATGCAAGGTACACAAGGAAGGACTCCTAGATGGATTCAAGTCCATGAAAATCCTAAGATAATGGAAGAAGAATTCATGAGAGGAGATGGTGCCTAACAAGAATCCATTGTAAGTGACAAAGAGCCATGAATGGAAACCAAGAGGTTGTAGGTATCACTTGAAGTTATGATGGTAAGGTAAAAGAAGTACTTTCAGGTAATTCTATGCAGATAGAAAAGGAGGCATATGTGCATCCTTACAGTATGCTAGAGATTGGCTAGGCAAGTCAAGTTTGAGGCTAGTTGGCAAAGAGAATAGAAGAGTACAAGAAAACCTCAAGTACTAAAGTATTCAGTCAGGAAAGGGCTGAAGGAGTTCAATTCCGAAGAGTAACTAGATATTGAAGATCCAAAGTCTATAAGACAACATGTTTGGAATTATAATTCATCCAAATATGAGTTAGGATAGTAGGATCCAGGGAATAAACAAAAATTGAAGGTTAATATCAGTTGGGTATTGGTTGTATATCCAAAGGGAAGCCAAGGGTGATTGTCTAGAAAGTTCTTATGAAATAAATAATCATGTACAGTGGCTATAATGAAAGCACAAGAAGATTCAGGAATCTAGGAAGAATTAAAGACTTTTGGGATCAACAAGGAAATTTTTTATAGGGAGAAAGAAATTGTTGCAATTTCTGTGGAAGCAAGTATGTTATGGTTTGTTGGGACAACTAAACAAAAATTCTTTCATGTTTGCAAAGTGTTGTTGATGATGTTGTTGCATATGTAAGGAAGAAACAAAAAGTTGAAGTGTTGGTTATAAGTTTGATAAAATAAGCATGAAATCTTCTACTGTCATCAGCTAATCAGGTAACATCAAATTCGTTTAATGGCAGCTATGCAGGTAAGTATTCTCTTTTGAAATTATGTTACATAATTACCAAAGGGAAATTCAGGTAAGAATTTTCCCCGATTGAATTTTTATGATACACATGATAGTATTATTTGAATGTATTAACATGAATAAGATATCACTAGATG
Organism: Picea engelmannii; assembly: GCA_009831015.1. NCBI lineage: Eukaryota > Viridiplantae > Streptophyta > Pinopsida > Pinales > Pinaceae > Picea > Picea engelmannii. Next base: position 203,037 of record ML790632.1, on the reverse strand, counting down.
TGGTAAAGGCTAGAGGCCTGTCATAGTTATCAAATATTTTTAACTTTTGAATGCACACACTGACATAGTAGAATTCCATGTTAATTTGGTTATGAGGTAATAACCAAAGAAATAAAAGATAAGAACTTGTTATAGGAATGAATGCCAGTAAAGCTAGTCATGTATGAGACCAGGACAGGGTTGGATATGGAAAAGTATGGATATGGGAAGGTTATGAACCACAAAGATACTAAAAGATTCCTACCTTTAAATAAAACTTGTACTACAACCTTTTTGCGAACACTAATGAACACCACATAATTATATTCTTGGTGTAGTTTTCATGTCGCAAAAGGAAGGCATCCAATTAATTGGGAAAACAATAGGAAGTGTGTGGGGAATGTGGTAGGACATTGGCCAGAATTACAACTTATGGATGGTGAGATACATGACTGAGATAAAGAGCATTATGTAATTCAATGCAAGATGCATTGAGAATTGTACGCATACATAGTAAGTGATAGAATTGTATACTTAAATGCAATTTTTGAATGTGTTTTGTAAGTACATTCATATATATTATTGAATGGAAATAATTGTTACTAACAACTGAAATGTTGTTAACTCATGAAGTTGAGGACATTTAAGGAGTTGTTAGATATTGCAATAGAAAAGTTGCAAGTCAAGTAGTCACATAAGCATTGAATACATAAAAACATTTATTTTAATGAAATTACAAATATTAATTATGAACATGCATATGCATAGAATGATGAGTCATTCTATTTTATTAAATTGTTTGGTAATTTTGATTGAATTGCTAGGTGTGGGAAATTCTAAGATAAATGCATATGGTTTTGTACATATTACAATTGAATTATGATGTACAGGAAATACTGATAATTATTGGTTGTATGCAAGAGGAAGCATTACAGGAAAAATGGTATGTAGTTTGGTTCTTGTGGAAAACCATCAGGAAGGTTTCACTCCTGATATGGAAACAGACAAGAAGAATTATGAAATAGATTCTCAAGTTTTGGGGAAAAGTTGAATTCCCTTTTTAACTAAGTTTGAGTTCCTAAATGAATTATTTTATGTTCTCTCATGATAACTGCATGTGGGTGATGCAGATGAGATGATATTAATTAAAGTTGGAATGTTGACTACAAAGAGTAGCTTGGGGAAGATGTTGATTGGACACAATGGATCTTACCCTGTGGATTCTCGGTGGATCTGGGTGTATGTACACTTCTCCTTAGGTTGCCTTGGAGAAGGTTGGAGACCTGGAGGAAGAAGTGTGGGGGTAAGTTCCCCGGTATGAGGCCTGGAGGGTACCTGGAGACCTCTGAGGGAAGTTGGAACTCATGGATCCATGGTGCTCTGAGACTTCCTGTCCGGCCTGTGCTAGAGCCATGGAAGGAAGGTGCATACTACCTTGGGTTTCACAGGCATGTGGGGAATGAGATACCGTTGGTTGGAGTGTTGTTGAGGTTTGGTACCTTGGCGTAGACCATGTTAATATGGATTTTGGACCATGTTTATCTTGGGAATCCATTTCCCTGATGGAGTCATAGCCCTGCTCAGGGGTGGAAGGTATTCTCAATCAAAAGATAAGTATCAATTCTATATTCATTGTATGATGTATATCTTGTATAGAGGTTATAATGTTATTAGAATTTCCTGTATATATATTGCATGTATGTTCTAATGTTGATTCCGAAAGAATAGGTGTATGAGCAGAGATTTTATGTCTATGGAGTCATAGTCATTGTTGAGATTTTATCAACAGTGAGATCTAAGGTTGGGTGGAACATCATGGATCTACAACCAGTCGGTGCTTTCAATGAGGTTTAATTGAAGCATGTAATAAGGAACAATGAACTGAATGATTTCCTAAAGAAACTCTATGGAATAGAGAAATTGAATTTCAACTGCAGTATGAACACCGAAATTGGTGCTTGAAAGTAGAGCACCAGGTGGATAACATGATTCCAATAGCTAAATATTGGAGCTTTTTGAAGAATTTTTGAATTGTGTATGTATAAACAAGTTGCACTAAGGACAACGCAAAAATAAGGGGAGGGGATTGTAATATCCCCAGGTAGAACCCCATTTGTAATAATGAATTGTAAACATGTTTGATAGGTTGGTGAGCCGATTTATAATAAGATAGAAGGGTTATGTGTTTATTAGGCCGGGTGTCCTAGATGCTAAGGCCATTAAGCCTGATTTTGTATATGTAAATACTCAAATCATTCATATAATTACATCATTGCGTGTAGACCAACCATGAAGAAAGAGTTATGGGGGACTAAACTCCACTAGGTAGGGAAAGGGAAGGGGCTAAGAGTTTAGGAAAAGGGACTAAGATAGAGGGCTTACCTCTAAGGGAAAAATATTATATTATTATTTCCTAGATTCTAAGGTTTGGACATAACCTATGTTGTCCTAGGTTCCTAGGGAAAGGGAACAAATGTTAATTGGAGCTCATGCATCTTCAGGAAGACATGTGTCAACCTAGGCGCATGCAGTTTTAGGTGGAAAATTCAGCTCGTTGGGATGCTCTTGTGAGGGTGGGCAGACTCCCCACGCTTGCACAGAAGCATACAGAGAGAGCCTTCACACAACCATATTTTCCTCGATTGTTGACCTCTGCAACCTCATGGGAAAACCGACACATCGTGTTATGAAGATAACTATTTTTTCCCGTGAAGCACGATAGGACTACATAGTTCCTGGGCTAGATTGCACCTTAGCCATTTGTTTTTGCTACCCATGTCTTCTATGGACTGGTGTGGCTTGATGTCATTACCATATCCCATACCTTATTTTGTTGTTGTGGTTACCCTCTGGACTTAGGATTTGGATAGAAGAAGAATATTGTCACACATGTGAGAAACTCTCTCCAGGTGAGAGAGTGTGTTGAGGAAGTGAGCTCGCCTGGAGGAAGTCCAGTAGCAGCTATAGAGCTCTGAGAATTCCTAATCCGGCTTGTTGTTGAAGCCCTAAAAAGGGAGGTAAAGTAGTTGATGGACTGTGTGATAGTGAAGGTGTACAATCTTGGGGTGGAACATACATGTGGGGAATGAGAGTCTGTGAGATGTGGGTGTAAGTGGCTCCTTGGAGGAATTCCTTCCTGTCAAACTGTGTGATTTCCCTGTCGACCTTTCCTATCCTAGGAATCCATTGCCCAATGGAGTTTAGTCCTAGCTCGGAGGTGACCCACTGCTAGGAGTGATGAGCAGTGTGGTCTATGGCTAGGAGGTTCATGGAAGGTCTGCACGTGGTTGGTGGTCTTCCATTAAAAGATAAGTGCCACTTCTATGTTCGTTTACATGTTGTGTAATTGTACATGTGATATAATTGATGAGTAATTCCATGATATATTGTATATGTTGTATTTGTAGGATAACTATTATTTCCGCATTAATCTATGTATTATTAGAATATGTCGTCTGTATATGTTTATATATAGGTAGATGATAATTGTCATTTCTATGTTTATATGGATGTGTATGATGTTTCCGCAAGTATGTTTGTGTGGCATATCCCAGTAGATTAAGGTTGGGGCTGTCACAGAATGGTATCAGAGCATGAAAGTTTCTTTTGGTGGCATGGTCTAGCTTGTTGGTCTATGGTTGGGGATGTAGCAAAGATACAGTTGATTAGGTAGCGTTACCCAACAGAGTTTGATGGTTGGGGATGTTACAAATTGGTATCAGAGAGAAAATATGTTTACTCTGTGACATTGCCCGACCTATTGGTGGTCGGGGACATTACACACCTCCATTATTGATAATAGAGTAAGCAATGGAAGCATGGTTGTATGATAAACTTCAGGGTGAAGTAATGTAGGTGTGTGCACACTAAATAAATTCCAGTAGATGCATATGCAATGCATCATGTGCAGATTGGTTCTTGAGGTTTATAGCCATACTCTAAGGAAGGCATTACGTAAATATCAGTTCATTCCAAAATTGAATAAGTTACAAGAGTAACTCAAAGATAGTGGAAAATAATACCAGTGGGTGAATTCCAAGATATTTGAGTCTATTATAGCACTCAAGAGCTATGACAACAATAAAGAGGGATGTTGAGTACATTCCAAAGGAATCAATGCATTTCCAAAGGAATCAATGCATTTCCAAGGTACATTGGGTTTTCAATCCAAAGGGATTCAATTATGGAGAAGTCGGGTAAAAAATTACTTAAAAGTGAAAAGGAATTTCTAATGAAGAATCAGTAAGGAACCATGAAGAAGAAAATGGTTCTACGCATGGATTGGAATGAAAAAGAGATGGTTCCTAAAAGGAATCCATCTTAAGTGGCATAGAGCTGGGACTGAAATTTCTAGAGATTGGAAGCATCACTTGAAATAACAATGGTAAATTAAAAGAAATAATGATTGCTTCTATCTAATTCTATGCAACTAGCGAAGGAGGAATATGTTCATCTTTACAGTATGTTGGAGATTGTCTATGAAAGTCAAGTTGAGGCTAGTTGGAAAAGAGAAGAGAAGGATGCAAGAAGCCTCAAGTACTAAAGTACTCATTCAGGAGAGGGATGAAGAAGTTCAGTCCCGAAAGGTAAATGTATGTTGAAGATCCATAGAATGCAAGACAACATGTTTGGAATTATAATTCATCCAAGTATGAGTTAGGATGGAAATATCCAGAAAATAAATAAAAGCTGAAGTTTAATATCAACATTAGTATTTGGCTAGAAATGAAAAGGTATCCGAGAGAAATTTGGCTAGAAATTGCTCAAGACATAAATAATCATGCACAGTGATTACAGTGAGAGCACAAGAAGATGCAATAATTTGAGAGAAATTGAAGACTTCTGGGTTCAACAAGGAAAAGTGATTTAGGGAGAAAGAAGTTGTTGCAATTACTATAACAACAGTTATTTTATGGCTTGTTCGGACAACCATAAAGAGAGAATGCTTGCATGTTGAAAGTGTTGTGGATAATGTTGTTTCATATGTAAGGAATCAACATAAAGCTAAAGTGTTTGTTATAAGTATGATAAAGAGGAATGAAAGCTTCTACTTTCATCAGCTAACCAGGTAACATCAAATTTATTTAATGGAAGCTATGCAGGTAAGTATTTCTTTGGAAATTATGTTGCATAATTGTAGAAGGGGAATTTAGGTGAGAATTTCCCCAGATAGAATTTTATAATACACAGTATGGTGTTATTTAATGCATTAACATGAATAAGATATCACTGGGCGTGGTAAAGGCTAGAGGCATGTTATCAATATCAAATATTTTAGCTTTAGAATGCACACACTAACATAGTAACATGTCATGTTATTCTGGTTATGGGGTAATAACCAAAGAAATAAAAGATAAGAACTTGTTATAGGAATGATGTCAGGGAAGCTAGTCATGCATGAGACCAAGACATGGGTTGATATGGAAAAGCATGGATATGGAAAGGTTATATTGTTCGACAACACATTTATTCCAACACAGGATGAACACCTTCAGTAACGACTCACATAACCATATCAAATGTCAACACATTGATGTTTTCACGTGGTAAAACCCCTACAGGGAAACATCCACGGCCCCAACCAACGCAGCCACTTGGAGCAGTTTATTAATTTAAAATAAAAATATTATAGAGTGATTTTACAAGAGATTTTCTCACAAACGATCATCGGAAAATGACCCTCCATGCTCTTTAAATAGAGATAATGGACCAATCATGTGTTAAGCCACGGATCAATGGTTGTCAAGATCAAGGATAATATGAACCTTCGGATCACTCTATGTCGGGAACATATCATGACCGTCGGATTTCATAACTACAAATGCATACTAAAGAAACACACTTTTACCTAATGACACATTAGACCAGGTAGATCTTAACTAATTCCTAAGTGTCTAAATATACTAACACTCACCCTTAAGAACAACTTGGGATAAGATTGAAGGATTTACAATAGTGACACAATAGGATAATGAAGGAGGCATTAGAGCCTATCCCCCCTTAATGAAAACTTCCTGAACTCCTAACATAGATCAAAGTTTGGAAAACTTCACTTCTGTAAGAGATTTTGTGAAAATGTTTGCAACTTGATCTTCTGTATGGAAAAAGAGCACTTCAATAACTTTATCATGAATGAGATTTCTGATGAAGTGCATGTGTAGCTCGATGTGTTTTTTGTGCTGATGTTGAACTGGGTCTTTGGCAAGCTTGATGGAACCTTGATTGTCACACCAAAGGTTGGTCAGATGTTGCTCGATACTCTTATTTTGTTGAAGAAAGTGCAATAACCTATTGTTTCTTATAGGCCCAAGTGATAGGTCCTAAACCAAGGCTGAAAATATAACCTGCAGTAGACTTCTGATCATCAGGGTCATCGGCCCAATCTGAATCAGTGAAACCAACCAATAAAGGAGTTCCCCCTGAACTGTAATGTATCATGAATTGAATTGTACCATGAACATAGAGAAGTATCATTTTATTTGATTTCCAATGGATTTCATGGGGTGTTTGCATATACCAGGAAACAAGAAAAACAACAAAGGAAATATCAGGACGAGTATGAGTCAAGTATAAGAGGCTACCAACTAACTGACGGTACAGGGTGACATCAACTTCGGGAGAAGTACAGGTGATAGTAATCTTGACTCCAGACTGGAAGGGAGAAGGGGTTGGTTTACAATCATCCATGTGAAAGCGACGAAGAAGGTCACAAGCATACTTAGATTGGGAAAGAAAAAATCCTTCATTGGTTTGCAAAACTTAGACGCCAAGGAAATATTGCAAAAAACCTAAGTCTGTCATTTCAAATTTCTTCTTAAGGCTGGTTTTCACATGGTTTAAAAGTTTTGAGTCACTACCAGTAAGGATGAGGTCATCAACATAAAGTACAAGGATTATGAGATGGCTTCCTACTTTATTGGTATAGACATTAGGATCAAAATGGCATCTAGAGAATCCAGTGTCAATAAGAAAGTTGTCCATTTTGGCATACCAAGCTCGAGGAGCTTGCTTAAGATGATAAAGATATTTCTTAAGGAGACAAACAAGGTTAGAGTCATTCTAGACATATCCAGGAGGTTGTTCCATGTAGATTTCTTCTTGCAAATATCCATGCAAGAAGGTAGATTTAACATCCATCTGATGGACCTCCCATTTATGTGAGGCAGCAAGGGAAAGAACAAGGTGGATGGAATTCATTTTGTCTACATGGGAAAAAGTTTCATTATAGTCAATTCCTTGAACTTGGGAAAATCCTTTGGAAACTAACCGATCTTTGTATCTTTCAACACTTTCATCTTATGCATACTTAGTTATGTAGACCCATTTACATTTGACAAGTTTTCTTCCTTTTGGAAGAGGTACAATATCCCAAGTATCGTTGGCCATTAAAGAACGATACTCTTCATTCATTGTTGTATCCCAATCTGGATGACCTGAAGCTTCTGCAAATGTCTATGGATCACGAGTCTCTAAAACCTGATCCAAAAAAGAAGAGGCTCGTTGGAACTGTGAACGTGTCTGAAATTGATCTGAAGGATCACAGACAAGATCACCAGCTGCTTCTCATGTTGAACAAACCCATCTAGGAAGTTGTGGAGCTGGTGTTGGTTCAGGTTCAAAGGACTCATCTAGAGGAAGGTGAGCAGGCGGAGGTGGATTTTCATCCTCACCATCATCATCTGAAGAAGAAACTAGAATAGGAACAGAAGAAGGCACAAATGTCGAAGATGGATTGTAGGCCAAAGAAGGCACAATCATTGAATTAGGCTCGCAAGACAAGACTTTTTCATCAAATTTAACATCTCTTCTAACAATAATTTCATTACAATGTGGTTGAAGAAGTCTATAACCTTTGACATATTCAGAATAACCAACAAATATACACTTCTCACTTTTAGGTTGCAATGCTTTCCTTTTCTCATCAGGAATGTGAGCCCATGCAATACTGCCAAATACACAGAAGTGACTTACATTTGGTTTAATTTTAGTCCAAGTTTATTTCGGTGTTATATTTTTAAGAGCCTTTGTGGAACTGCGATTTACTATGTAATTTGCATAGTTGATTTATTTTTCTTGATACTTTAGACTCAATCCCTTAGATTGGATCATACAATTAACCATTTCTTTTAATGTGCGGTTCTTTCTCTCAGTAACACCATTTTGTTGTGGTGTATATGGAACAATGTGTTGCATTTGGATGCCATGTGTAGTGTAGTAACTTGTAAAATTATTGTTCACATATTTGCCTCCATTATATGTTCTTAACTTTTGATTGTGATGTCCAGATTTCTTTTCTACAAGGTCCTTGTAGGAAAAAAACTTGTCAAAAACTTTGCTCTTAAGTTTTAAGAAGTTAATAAAAGTTGTCAATGAAAGTTAAGAAATACTTGCACCCATAAAAATAAGGAGAAGAAAGTGGACCACACAAATCACTGTGAACAAGTTGCAAAGCACTTGAGGCATGCCAAGACACACGTTTGTGAAAACTAACCTGATGATGTTTGCCAAGAACACAACCGACACAAACACCATCTCTGCTTGAAACAAGAGGAAGGCCAGTCACCATCTGTTGATTACATAGTTGTTTCAATGAGCTATAGTTTAGACGACCAAACTTCTCATGCCAAAGTTTGTACAAGTCATCGCAATGAGCAACAAAAACTGATGAAAAATATGATGATCCAAAGTTGTAAAACTTGTACAACCTGGTAATATCATCAACAATTATAGTTGCAAGAACATGCTCAGGATATTTTAGATCCTTGATTACAACTTGGTGAGTTGAAAACTCTACGGTTTTACCTTCACCTGAATGAGTGATTTTATATAATGATAGAAGGTTACAATAAAGACTTGGAACACATAATACATCATTGAAATGACCGTTTTCTACTTGAAATTTTCCATATCCTTCAACACTAAGAGATCTATCATCACCAACAAATATTTTATTGGTGTTACATTCATTTAGAGTAGAAAATATGTCTCTATCCTTAGCCATATGATAATATGCTCCAGAATCAATAAGCCACTCATCAGAAGAAGAAGTAGAAGTTGTATTGAAGGAGAAACCAGAAGCAGAAAGTGCATGTCCATGAGAAGAAGTAGAATTAATATTGATGTTGTGCTTCTTAATCATTACTTCTAAAGCTTCCATCTTCTTGAAACATTTGGACTCATCATGACCATATTTATCACAAAAGTTGCAATGTTTGTCAGTCTTCTTATTTTTGTATTTTTCTCCTTTGTCACCATTAGGAGCGGAAGTTGTCTGAGTGGGTTTGGGACTCTTATATTGCTTGTTGTTGTGGCGAGGATGTTTCTTCTTGGGATTCTTGGGTTTATTTTTCTGATGGACGACTAAGGATTTTTTTGAGGTACCTGCAGTGCTGATCACTCCAAGTTGTACAATCTTATCTTGCTCTCTAATCAAAGCATCACAAAAGTTCTCAAGACTGGGTTTTTTATAAGTTGTCCCTAGAGCCTCTTGCATGGCATAAAAGGTAGATACAAACACAAAATATGCACTACCTAGCTTAGAAAGAATAAGATAGATGCACCGATCTGCTTCTATCTTTATCTTACATTCTTCACATAAAGTTATGAGTGTTTTAAATTTAGATAGATATTCTTCAATGCAAGAAAATTCATTTGGACTTAAAGTCAGTACTTGATTTTCTAACTATTGTGCTCGAATATTATTGTGTTTACCAAACACAGATTCAATCTTGTCCCAAGCTTCTTTGGGTTGATCAATTGATTGAAGGTGGAACCTTAAATCATGAGAGATGGACATTCTGATTAATCCACGTGCTTCTTCATTCCTATTATCCCATTTGACTTTATTATTAGCATCAATGGGTGTTGTTTCCTTTCCCAAGGTAATCTGGTACAATCCTTTACTTCTTAATAAATCCTCCATATAGGATTTCCATTGGAAGTAGTCGGTGCTAGTAAGCAAGAGATTACTTGTAGAAGCCATATTAAATATGCAGATAATATGGATTTAAAAACTGAAACTGATGATCTGGATGAGAAGATCTCAAAAATTTAGGTGGTTTTAAAAAAACGTCATTGAAAATGGACTTCAGATGTGAGAGTTATGCCCTTTTAAAAAAACACATAAACTGTAAACAAAGTATCACGTGGTGGTGTAAGTTGCTTTATGAAGTGACCCACTTTTATAAAGAGAAGTGGGGATCACTTTTACAATGAAGTTACTTTATAAAATAAAAGTTTCATGCAAAATAAATAACTCTAAAATAAAATATTAAAGCTACTTATAGTGATTCACTTTTATACTTGAAGTGAAATACACTTTACAATTTTAGCATGAACTTTTTCAAAAAAGTAACAAAAGAGAGACTTGAACTCAAGACCTCTTACTTAATAAGATAACTTTTAACCAAATGGTCTAGCAAAACATATTGTATTGTTTAGCAAGAGGATTGTTTTCATTGTTGTTGTTGGAGAACGTGCTAAAAAAAAACTCTTTTCACACAAGAATATTTTTTGCTTTTCGATGACAACAAGGGTTAGATCTCGGTTAGCTTACCTAGAAGATGCACATTTTCCTATCTATTTCTGATTTTTCGAGATCAAACAGGGCACGGGGCAAAGATAATACACAAATCTAAAAGAATATCAACTTGTAAATAAATAATATAAACCAAAATAAAACCAAAATAATACTCTGCAAAAATTTTAAAAATGTGTATGCGGGCTTTATACCTTCGGATCTGAATGAAATGGTCATATCTTGGGCAAACGGAAACCTTTTTGAGTGAAACGAAAAGTGTTCCTAATTGAAAAGAGAACTCCAGACGCAATGGAAGAATCATGTTAGCCTAGAAATGTATGGAAATGACAAAAAATGGAGATGAGGTAACCCAGCTTCACGATCTCGATCTACAACAAGAGTGGGTCTTCAAACCTCACTCTGATACCATGTTCGAAAATAAAGGTATTCCAACAGAGGACGAACACCTTTAGTAAACACTCACATAACTAGATCAAATATCAACACACTGATGTTTTAACGTGGTAAAACCCCTACGGGGAAACATCCCGGCCCCAGCCAACCCAGCCACTTGGAGAAGTTTATTAATGCAAAAGAAAAAGATTACAAAGATATTTTACAAGAGATTTCTCACAATCAATCATCAGAAAATGACCCTCCATGCTCTTTAAATAGAGATCATGGACCAATCGGGTGTTAATCCACTGATCAATGGTTGTTAAGATCGAGGAGAATATGAACAGTCAGATCACTCTATGTCGGGAACATATCGCGACCGTCGGATTTCCTAACTACAAATGCATACTAATGCATACTAAAGAAACACACTAAGAAACACACTTTTACCTAACGAAACATTAGACCAAGTATATCTTAACTAACTCCTAAGTGTCTAAATATCCTAACATATATACCACACAAATACCCAAAAGTTGCCTATCTTTAAATAAAATTTGGACTGCAACCTTTTTGCTAACACTAATGCACACCACAGAATCATATTTTTGGTGTAGTGTTCGGGTCAGAAAGGAAGGCATCCAAATAATCGAGAAGACAATGAGAAGTGTGTGGAGAATGTGTCAATACATTGGCCATATTTCCAATTTATGGATGGTGAGATACATGACTTATATAAGGATCATTCTGAAAAATCAATACAAAGGTGCATTGAATAAATATACATTGAGAATTGCACTCATGCCTAGTAAGTGGCAGAGTTGCACTCATACATGATATAATTGTATACTTAAATGAAATTGTTGAATGTGTTTTGTGAGTGCATGCATATATATATATATATATTATTGCATGGAAATAAATATACTAACGACTGAAATGTTGCTAACTCATGGAGTTGAGAACATTTCGAGAGATGTTAGGGTATTGCAACAGGAAATTTCCAAGTCAAGTAGTCACATGAGCATTGACTACACGAAAAATTTATGTTCAAAAAAAGAAGTAATGAACTTACTGATATTAATGAGGAATAGGTGTATGCATAGAATGATAGTTCATTTTATCTAATACATTGTTTTGATAATTGTGATTGAATTGATCAATGTAGACAATTCTACGATCATGTTATAAGGTTTTTTTGTACATATTGCAATGAGAGTATGATGTACAGGAAATACTGACAATTTGTTGGTTGAATGCAAGATAGAATTGTTGCAGGAAAAATGGTATTCAACATGGTTCTTTCTGAAATCCGGAAGGAAGACTGCATCCTATTATTGCAACGACAATGAAAAATTATGAAATAGAATTTCATATTTTGGGGAAAGTTGAATTCCTTATGAAATTAGTTGATTTATAAAATGGACTTTTATAATGTTCTTTCAAGAAAATTGTATGTGTGTGATACAGATGAGAAAATATTGATTAAAGTTGGAATGTTGATTTCAAAGAGTAGCTCTGGGGAAGATGATGATTGGAGACAATGGATATTACCCTATGAATCCCAAGTGGATCTGGGTGTGTGTACACTTCTCCTTGGGTTGCCTTGGTGAAGGCTAGAGCCCTGGAGGGAGAAGTGTGGGGATAGGCTCCCCGGTATGAGGCCTGGAGGGTACCTGGAGACCTCTAAGGGTAGTTGGAACTCCTGGAGCCACGATGCTCTGAGACTTCATGTCTGGCATGTCCTGGAGCCGGAAGGGGTAGGGGTGAAGCTGAAGGACTGTTGAGAAGAGAAGGAGTACACTACCTTGGGTTGTACAGGAATGTGGGAAATGAGAGACCATTGGTTGGAGTGTTGTTGAGGTTCGGTACCTTGGCCTAGACCATGTTGGTATTAATTGTGGATCGTGGTTATCCTGGGAAGACATTTCCCTGGTGGAGTCATAGCCCTGCTCGGGGATGATACGCTGCTGAGAATTTATCAGCGGTGAGATTTAAAGTTGGGTGGAACATCGGGGATTTGCAACCAATCGGTGATTTCAATGAGGTTTAATTGAAGCATGTAATAAAGAATAATGAGCTGAATTATTTTACTAGAGAATCTCTATGGGATAAATCAAATGAATTCTAGCTACAATATGAATACATAAAATGGTGCTTGAAATCCGAGCACGAGGTGGATAATAAGCTTCCAATAACAAAAGCTTGGAGATTTTTAAAGAATTTTAATTGTACATGTATAAACATGTTGCATTGAAGACAATGCAAAAATAAGGGGAGGAGATTGTAATATCCCAAGATCGAGCCCCAGTTGTAATTGTGAATGTAACATGTTTTATAGGCTGGTGAGCCAAGTGATTATAATCTAGGAGGATTACGTTATGATTAGGCCGGAGAGCCTAGATGCTAAAGGCCAAAGAGCATGTCTTTGTATATGTAAATACTCATATCAATAATAAAAATACATCACTACATTATTACGAGGAAAATCTCTCTATGGCTAGGGTAAACCAAAATAGATGGAAATGACTGCACAAATCAACTCTATTCTTAAGTATGCTATGAAAACAAATATGCTAGCAAGACAAGATAAAAGGCCTACCTCATCCAGACGTTCAATGAAGTCTATCATTGAGCACTTGACCCAAAGAAATATTCCTGCAACTAGTCCTCAACATTCAATAGCATAATCCATTAATAAACATGACAAATACACCCATGGAATAATAATTCAATATATTTGCAGGATATCAATTGGACGGGAAAAGAGTATTTCTATTAATATATGATAAGCATAAGTGAAAATGTTACAGAATTTTGTGTCGGGACAGTTCGGAACCGAGAAACTAAGTTCCTTCTAGTTGGGCCTCCACCACTTCAATCCTCCACCAAAGGCAAGCTCATAAGAGAGAAACAATAAGGTTCTCAATCAATAAGGGAAGAGCTTGGGGGTTGAAAACTGTGTTCAGACTTCAAGGACAAAGGGATGTTGGATAACTGATAGGGGGGGGGTGAATCAGTAATAACGTAATTATAATCATTTTTCTTCAAATGTTATATCAATGTAGAATTATTATCCAATAATGAGCAGTAATAAATAAAAAATCACACACATGCACAGTACACCAGTGTTTTACGTGGAAACCCAAATCGGGAGAAAACCACGGAATGTTTTTTCTTAGATGTCTTGAAGAATTGCATTCATTGGAAGCACCAACTTCCTTTGTTTTCAGCTGCAACTGGAAGGAGGCTCCAACCTCCTAGTTTCTCAGGCTACAACCTAAGAGAAGCTCCAAATCCCCAAATCTCTGGCTACAACCAGAAGGAGGCTACAACCCCCAATGTTTTTCGACTACAACCGGAAGGTGGCTACAACCACCTGTCCTTGCCCCGTCCTGCCACCCTGAAGTAGAAGTAGAATGATGGAACCACTGTCACACTATCACTGTGAGATATACTTCTATAAACCTATACCAATAAGTCTGAACCATGTATCAACCTGTACCTCAACCTGTAATCAACATGTACCATAAACAAGTGCATCAAC
>ML790632.1:67956-105410 GCA_009831015.1 Picea engelmannii | reverse complement strand
AGGGGACCACTTTGGAGTTCATCCATATTTACTTCTTATCAACCATGAAAAAACAATAATAAGTCATATTTACATCAAACAATATTGGGTCCATTACCTAAACCTTTGTGCTACGGGGCTTTCTTCAAGGGTTGACATCAATGGCAACCAACCTTAATCAACAGGGGAAACTTCAACTACCAAACTTACCAAATACTCCTATAGTTATTTAGTTGGTTGATTTGTTGTTATAGCCTTAATCTCCACCCTACAGATCAGAGAGGAATCCACTAGTGGATAGAATCCTCAATGTAAATTTATCTTGAGGTTTGACACTTTCCAAATCATTTTTTGAGGGCCTTGAGTGACACCTAGCATGCAACAAGCGAGGCCTCGCTAGACAACAGTGGCTCAAAAAGCAAGGCACTGTCAAACTTATAGAAAAGAGGCGTTACGAGGCGAAGGGTGAAATATGAGTTGGATATTAGTGGTAATAGCCTACGAAATCAAATCATTCGAGTTTCTAGTGGCATATAGAATATATAGAAGCCTCTCCCAAGCCTCCTCTAAGATCTATATAAAAAAGGAAAGACATGGAAAAGAGGGAGGAAGAATTCAATAGAAAAGTTATGTTGTCAAACTACATAATTATTCATCTAGGAGTCATTGGAGCCTATATTGACCAAGGAGTTGTAAGGAGAAGCAAGGAGAAAGGAGATTGAAGGAGACTACATCAACACTTAAGGTATGCAATTGTGATGTAAGTTTCCATTTATAATTAATATATCATTTGGTTTTCCCCTACAATTGTTTGTAGTTGAATAAAAAAATGTTTAGATCTGATTGAAAAATAATTAGATCTAGGATTCTAATCCTAAATAGGAAAGTAGGGAAGTTTGTGTGTGTCTTTTGTATACAAGGAGGAGGCTGTCAAGCTTTGACTTGGAACTCTAGGACTGCAACAACCAGGAGATACGAAGGACCACCTCTTAGAAGGTATGTAGATATTCTCCTTTCTATAGGATTATAGTAAATCCATATCTTTGCATCTAGATATAGGGAACCTTTTATAACTCTACCCCCTCATGTCTAGGATATCTAGGCTTATCCTAGGGAGAACTTACTAATCCATTCAGTGAGATCCTTGTGATCATTTTTCCCATAACATCGGTCCATTATTAAACCAAAGGAAATATTAGAAGATGTAGTGGTTTCTATTGATTCTTGGGAACATCTAGTAGACTTCATGGTGTTGAAGCCAAAATCCAACCTTGGCGACTACCCATTAATTCTAGGTAGTCCATGGTTGGATATGGTAGATGCATACATTGGTTGTAGATATAGAGATATGACCATCTCTCATGGAAATTATAATAAAAATATTACATTATATCCTTTATCCAAGTCTATCAAGTTTGAGACTTCCTCTCAGCTTGCAGATCTCTATGATATCCTGTCTGAGTGTCTTTCTACCCTTGTTGTAGAAATTGGCTTATCACATTGATCATTTTCAAGGTTGTTGTTGATTATATTGGTGTAAAAGGTTTTGATTTGTTTTGATAGTCTTCTTTTCTATGTCTAAACTTTCCACTTTCAGATCTGAGATCTCATAAGTTGAACTCAGAGTTCAACATATATGAAGAGATTTAGGAGCTTATACCATTGGCTGCGTGTTTAATTTCATATGACCTTTGTGTATCACTAGATCTCCCCTCCTAGGCAAGTTTTTGAGAGTCATCATTGTGATGACATTAGAGAAGGATGATCTAGCCTTCTACCTGATATCCTACAATCTTTTTGCTTGTTGTGTTTGTTTTGTCCTTGTTTGCATTAGTCTTTCTTTCCAAGGTCAAGATTGTCCTATATTGCAAATTGGAAAAAAACGTTAAAAAAAAAAACCTTGCATGATTAATTCGCTTTTGAAGCATTTTGTTTGATTGGATGATTGGTTTGTTTGAGGATTGCCTTGAGTATTAAAAAGAAAAAAGAAAACTCTCTATCCCTCCCATAGCTAACTTTCATTGAATTGAAAGATTTTTCACTTGCATATTTGCATTGTTTGGTTGGGTCAAGAGTCCTCACATCATAAAAAGTTTCATCCATTACCTGGATCTAAGAAACAACCCATAAAAATCAGCGCTTAATTCAAAATTTATTAGACATTTTCTTCGATAGAAAATCAACATTAGATAGATTCAGGTCCTTGGATTAGGATTGGAGAGTACACTCTCTAAGGCCATTAAACTCAACCTAGAAGTCATTAAAGAGTGTATAAATCCATTCTCGCAACTAGTGTCTCAGGAAGCTCCTCTAACACAGGATTCAAGCATGAGGTCGCATTAGAGCAAGTAGGGAGATTAACCCTCTCTGCTTGTTTTGGTATTTGTGATATCGTTGGGATCGTTACACATATGGGGGTTCTATTGGGTCACACATTCAGATCTTTGGGATTAGCTACCCTACCCTTACGTATGACCGGACTTATGATTGTCCCCCCGACCATCGATTGTTAGGTAGTAACCTTAGTGGATTTTCCTAAGGATCGACATAGGTGATTGTAGGTGGGGAGTTCATGTAGTACCTGAGGAATACGTTCGTTCACAATCCCAGTTCCCCAGAGGGTGTCTGCCTTGATAAATTATACTTACACTGGTCATGGTTTAGTTGAGGTAGAAGTGGTCGACGAACGTCCTCCACCCAAATTCAAGCCACATTTTACTGAACCAAATTTCCCTTTACTATTCCAAGTGAGGGACATTTTTAGTGAGCCTTTTTTGTTATTCAATCATCATCCTACCATGTCTAGACCTAGTGCTTTGTCTAGTGCATATGAGCCCGTAAGTCCATCCTCAAGTGGGATTGGGGGAACTCATCCGAGGTAATCTCAGTCGTGTCCTCATTGCCACCCCTTAGCTCCATTTTACCTTCACTATCCATACCTTTTGTTTTTGGTTTCTCCATGTGGGGGACGTCATATGTATCATTGTTTCCATGTGTTAGTATACCTAGAATGCACACACCCATCCATTCTACTTCCATGCCCACTTCCAGATTCTTTTACAGTGGGGTGGGGGGGGGATTTGGTTTCAACATGGTAAGTGCATTCCCTTCCACTTCTGGCAATCCAATGAGAAACTTGGTGTCATCAGGGGAAGGTGTACCTTTTGGATGGAATATGCCTAGTGGTTTTCGGGTTGTCCCTAGTCAAAATAGGGGCAATGATACTTCTAGAAGTTTTCATTTTCCATGGGTCAACACACCTTTCCATGGGGGAACATCCCTTAGGGGAAATTGGAGTCTTCCTTTTGTCCATACATCTAGTCCTGGAGGTTTCTTCCTCGGGACTAGCACTGGGAACCCTTTTCTTGGCGGGTCCAGTTTCCCCCTTAGGGGAAATCCCCCTAGGATATTTTTTGGTGGTGAGAGTAGTCATGCTCCTATCAGTGCCACCATCCCTAGGGGAACTCACTCTCCAACCATTTCTCGAACTTCCCAAAAAACCAACATAGGGGGACCGCACGTTCCATCTGGGACAACATAGATTTCACCTCCCTCCCAATCCTCATTCGCCATGTTGCCATTTCTTACAACACTTGACTTACCAGATTTGTCATAGTTTATGAATGACGTTATTTCCCATGACCCCTTATGGCCAATGATTCCATCAAAACTTCCATCATACATTCTGAAGTTTAACAATAATCCGAGAGAAGACTCCTCCACACACATCATGACATACAATTTGTGGTGCTCATCCAATTATTTAATGGTTGATAGTGTGATATTGCATCTTTTCCATATATCCTTGAATGGGGTCGTCGCTAAATGGTATATTGAACTGAAAGGCAATTATTTTAGAAGCTTAAAAAACCTTGCAATGGCGGTTTTAACCCATTACCAATTTCATATTTGGTATGAGATAGGAACATAGTCTTGACTTCTCTACATCAAAACAATTGCACCCATATTGTTTATCATATACATGAGTGATGTCGGAGGCGTAGAATGATTAAGACTCAGATTCTGGACAAGCTCCTAACGGAGTGGTTCACTAAGTCCCTCTTACCACCCATTTCCTGGGATGTATCTATGGCTAGGGAAACCACTGAGGAGAAATCTGTTTTGCATGCCCAACATCTGGATTCAATTTACTCTTGGTCAGGTACTTTGTATGATATCATTCCAAATTCTCCTCACCCATCAACTAATCCTTTTCAACCTCACCCAGGACCCCATGTTGATGGTGTGGTCAGATCTATCTGCCATGCACCCTTCAACCAGCTATTTGATCAACTGGGCCAGTTGTATATTCAATCACAATTGTCACCTGTTGGCACTAGTGATCAAAATATTTCGGTCCCTACTCAAACCTTTGAGGTGAATTCGGTGTAGTCCACACAACCTAAGTATCCCCAACAACCCGAAGGTAAGAAAAAGATAAATAAGAATAAAAAAAATTCTAATGAGCAAGGGACTTCCACTACCCAAACTTCCCAGGAGGGAGGCACTAGAGAAAAGAGGAAGATTGTTTTTCCTTGCATGATTTTTGGAGATGACCAGCCTACCCACCAATGCCCACAGAAGGGTGAGGTCCACAAATTACTAGCACAACAACGAACTCCTCAACAGCCTGCCATCTCAACTCATTCTTTCCCCCCTCAACCTCAAAACATGGTTGCTTCAAATCTGACCACTTCGACTGGGGGAATCGCAGGTACTCCTCACCATGAGGGGTCTCCATTGAATGCTTCTATTTTCATGTGTGACCACACAACCAATTTTCAGACACGAGCTAAAAATTGTGACATTCTCAAGCCTTGAATGTTGCCCCAGAAGTAGCATCTTCATCCCATCCTGGCGGCCCTCTCTAGATCGAGAAGCCATTTATGGATGCATCGCTTCACCCCCCCCCCCAAAGGGCGTTCTTCGATGTACGATTCATAATATAAACACATGGGCTTCCCACAACTATAGTATTGTGGAAGACTTAGCCCAGGCACCTTGTGCCATGTCTATGCTTGAAGGTATCCAAATATGCCAACGCAGTAGAAAGCCTTGCTCTCTGCCATAGGCAAGGTTGATCCCTTGGAGTCTACCTTGATGAATTTTGATTCATCTCAAGTAACTCATAGGCCCTCTCATCAATTACCCTTCCAGATTAAAGTGTGAACAATGGGTAAAAACATCTTCCAAATTGTTTTGGATGAAGGAGCCTTGACTTGCATCATTTATTTCTTGTTGTAAAGCCTTGGTCTCTCCTAAGATTGATACGTCTACCACATTTCTGAAAGCCTTTGATGGAAACATGTTCCAACCCCATGGAATAATCACCACCTTACCCATCGATTTAGGTGGTAATACTTTCTCTGTCATTGTGGAGGTCGTCGATGCACCACTTGAGTACAATATGTTACTTGGGTGTACTTGGTTCTATGAGATGAATGTAGTTGTCTCGTCGTTATTTAGGGTCATATGCTTCCATCACCAAGGGAAAATAATTATCATTGATAAACTTGTGTTTTATACCCCATAAATTGGAGCCAATGCGGGGTCTAATGTACCCTTTGTTGGTGATACCATGCAGTATAATTTGAACGTTGGTGTGGGGATGTTCAAATATCCTTCGCTTATGGGTATATTCCCCCTTCCCCCACCATATCATACTGCAATCATCACCCCCATCAACATGATTTCCTCATCTACCAATGGATCCCTCAAGTCTTTTGATCATTGGGTGGTACCTAGTCCTCAGGATGTTGATTCATATGGAGCCTCCATAGTTCTCATTGTGGTCAATATTTCCGATCCGACAATCCCATCAGCATCAGATGATACTAGTTAGCACCTCCATCCTCATATGGAGTGTGACCAACCTACTCTTCCTGAACAGGTTGTTGAATCTCCAAGTTCGCATGAATTATGTGATTTTGAGTTGCCTTCAAAAGAGGCCATCTTGGTTGTCATGGCTTCCATAGACATGGACAAGGAAGATGAGAATCATATAGAATCCATCCTTATTATTTTGGAACTAATGAGATTTGACATGATGGGTCTTTATGCAATACTGGAGGAATTTTTTGGGACACCTAGTGAAACCCCTAGTCTTGACCCTTTTCCACCTCAGTTATCTTTTTCATAACTTGCCACTGAATTATCTCCTTCCCCTTCCATCAAAAATTCATGTTCCATACCCCCTTTACATCTTGATATATCCCATCAAGTATCTTCCCTATCTCATGATACTACTCATAATGAGTATCTTCGTATGCAAAAATTCGATCCCGAGTGGCATGGCCCCAACGTGGTGAGCCATATGATGCTGACATCGGCTCATGAGTTCATTAATGATGAAAAGGATCCTTGGCCCAAGCCTCGCAATAGGACATACTTTTCATAAATCATAAATATGTGTAGTGCCTTGTACATAGGTGTGTGGTATGAGTGATTTTATCATATCCAAAAAATCCAAAAATATTTTCTTTTTTGAGATTTCACTATGCGTTTTGACCCCGCAATCTAGTTTGCATGTGTTGACAGGATTACGGGGAATTTTTTTTTACAAATATGGTGACGTCCACTACACTTGAGGTATATATTTCTAAATTGGCATATAGGGATAGGTTTTTCCCTACATTTTCCACTTTTCCTTATTAACCATCCATATTGTCAGCATTATGCCTTAGGTTCGAACCCAAGTAGTTGCAACCTTAGCCACTCCTCTTGGATGTCGTAATTGGTTCAATAGTGCCTACCTATCATGGGTGCCCTAGTTAGCACCCAAAATAACATCTGGTGCCCATGATGTGATTTTCCCGTAGGCCTGGGAGCCCTCCTTTAGGCTCGCTATGACTCGAAGATTCAGCCTCATTCTCCTCTCTTCGCTTTTATTCTGGCCATATCCCATGGGGTTTCCCAAAAAAAAAATTGGTTCTTAATGATCACTTATGCATTTGTTTCTTGCATCATTCCTCTCATTTTTTCACTGTTGTTTTCCCATATCCCGCTTACCGCTATGCATTATCTTTGACCATATACCTCTTGCATTATTTGGCCTTCGCTTTACATCTACCGACCTAGGGAGAGAATAGCTGCTAAGAGTGAACCTCACTTGCTAGTACCATTTTCATTCTTCATTATTTAGGTATGTTCCACGCACTTGGAACATAGGAGCATGTTGTTAAGCCACTCGTTCTCTCCTGGCAAGTCTCCTTTAAGATATTTTTAGACTCTCTAAACATGAAAAGATTGTTGAGTGAGATTTTTTTATTTTACACTCGTTAAATGGTTTGAAAGGATGTCTATTTGGTGTAAGTTTAACCCTTTTTTGGACTGAATGGACTACTTATAAAAAAGGAATAATCTAGTCCACCTGAGCTAGAAGAGTTCTCCCTTGTATTGTTTTATACTTTTTCGGTCCTGGGGGACTAAATTTATAAAAAATAACATTGAGCTTACTTGGGTAACTCTTTCATGCTCGTTAAACCACGAAGGATATCAAGCATACTTGTGTCATTCTTTCATTCTCATTAAACCATGAAGGAGATGAAAAATACAAAAAAAAATAAAAAAGAGTGGGGGGTTTTCACCATTAGTCTATTCTCAACATGGAAGCATCAGTTGAGTCACCCTTGAACATGGCACATGTTTGATTCCTCATCATTCAATTGGGTTTTAGCGTTCCTAGTATCCATCCCAATAATATGAGTCAGAGATACTCATATGGTTGGTTACTCTTCCAGTCATCATGGAGAGTGCTTCAATGCCTCCTGCATTGTTGCACTATATTCATCCAGCTCGTGTGTCTTGCTACCAAGTCACCATTGTGTCATGTTATATGTTCAAGGGAAGTTTAATCCTGAGTTGACCATCTATTTCTTTGTTGAATTTCCAAGTCGAACATCCCTGTGTCAGTCGTACTTTGTGATACTATCTCTTCACATAATCTCTCGATGTATATTTCGTGTCGATTGATGGGGGATACATCAAGGCCCTCCTTCGATGGATATTTTCCTATTTACTTCAACACATTATCTAGGACAGGGATCTAGAAACCATATAGTACCTTGGAGCTTGCAGTCCTTAATGACAGGCCTCCCCATGATAGACAGTGGGTTTTACATCATTGAATCCCGATTGATTGATTCTATGAGTGTCTGACATCAAAACCTCTATTCACACTCGCTAGATTGTAATAGGTACCTTGGGGTCCATATTCATCATTGATAGGTCCCCTCGTGTCTATTAATGGTATACATCAATGATCAGTAATCATACGGTTTCTACCATGATTAACATCAGCTCATTTATTCACATGATGTAGATTTGTACCATTGGGGTTTGGGACGAAGACCTTGGGTTGGGGCCATATCCTTCTTTTACAACATCCCCTCCCAAGTTGCGTTGGAGTATGTCACTTGTATATGAAGACCTCAGGGGCACTTTTCTCAGTGCTCGTTGTCTTCCTGACATCTATATGTTGTGTCATAGATCCACATTGTATCTTTTGGTGGCTATGATTATGTTCCTGACATAGATCCACATTGTATCTATTGGTGGCCATGATTGATTCATGACGTAGATCCAAATTGTATTGTCTCATGGCTACGGTCTTATTGATGACTGGATCCACTATGTATTCTTTCATTTCCATGGTCTAACATTTCATTTCATGGATCCACATTGTATTGTTTGGCATCCATGCTCATTTTGAGTCTGAGTATGTCTACCTAGGGGATTGGTCTATATATACTCATCCTTGGTGTTTGATTGCAGGTCTTATTTCTTCTATTGAACCTTGTTTTCTCTTTCCTTGTGATGCCTTATATGAATATTAGGGGGCATCTGTTATAGCCTTAATATCCACACATTAGGGGGCATTTGTTATAGCCTTAATATCCACCCTACAGGTCAGAGAGTAATCCACTAGTGGATAGAAGCCTTAATTCAAATTTTTCCTGAGTTTTGACCCTTTCTAGGGCATTTTTGGAGGGCCTCGTGTGACACCTAGAATGCAACAAGAGAGGCCTTGCTAGACAAAAGTGGCTCAACAAGCGAGGCACTGTCAAACTTCTAGAAAAAAGGAGTTACAAGGTGAGGGGCGAAAGATGAGTTGGATATTAGTGGTAATATCCTAGGAACTCACATCATTCGAGTTTCTAGTGGCCTCTAGAATATCTAGAATCTCTCCCAAGCCTCCTCCAAGAGATATATAACAAAGTCAAGCCTTGGACAAGAGGGAGGAATGATTCAATAGAAAATTTATGCTACCAAAATACAAAATTATTCAACAAGAATTCATTGGATCCTATCATGACCAAGGAGTTGTAAGGAGAAGAAAGGATAAAGGAGATTGAAGGAGACTACATCAACACTTAAGGTATGCAATTGTGATGTAAGTTTCCATTTATAATTAATAGATCATTTGGTTTTCCCCTAAATTTGTGTGCTGTTGAATATAAAAAAATTAGATCTAATTCATATTGTTATAGATATGATTTAAAACTAATTAGATCTAGGATTCTAATCCTAAATAGGAAAGTAGAGAAGTTTTTGTGTGTCTTTGTATATAGGGAGTAGGTTTTCAAGCTTGGAGTTGGAACTCTAGGACTACAACAACCAGGAGATATGAAGGACCACCTCTTGAAAGGTATGCATATCTTCTCCTTTCGATAGGATTATAGTAAATCCATATCTTTGAATCTATATCTAGGAAACCTTTTAGAAGTCTACTCCCTCATGTCTATGATATCTAGGATTATCCTAGGGAGATCTTACTAATCCATTCAGTGAAATCCCTATGAACATTTTTCCCATCTCATCGGTCCATTATTAAACCAAAGGAAATATTGGAAGATGTAGTGTTTTTTATTGATTCTTGGGAATATCTGGTAGACTTCATGGTGTTGAAGCCAAAATCCAACCTTGGCGGCTACCCATTAATTCTAGGTAGGCCATGGTTGGATATGGTAGATGCATACATTAGATGCATATATAGATATATGACCATCTCTCATGTAAATTTTAATAAAAATATTACATTATATCATTTATCCAAACCTTCCACAAACATGGAAGTGCCTCTTTGGATAGACAATGATGATAGTGATGAAGAAATTATTTATCCACGACTTACACTTGATCATGCTAGGGTATTTAAGGGTAAGATTGAGGATAATTTTATTTTCTATTTTATATCTTATCCTTATTCATTTCAACATCCAGTCTCTTCATCCTATAATCATATCTTGGACAAGTGTCGTAAAGAGATTTTTTCATAACCTACTCTATCACTACAATTTAATTCCATGCCTTCTTATTTATATACCATATCATGAACTTATAATATTCTAGTATAAATTAACCTAATAAAGACACTTAACTTCAACCCTAGGTTAGAGGGTTCATAGAAAAATCAATTGATTGAGATATTGTAAAAACACAACAATTAATTTTCCTAGGAATATATCGATATGAAAGGGATTCATACTAATTTTGTGACACATCATCTAAATTAGAGATTCTTTTCAACCCATTCACCAACCTCATAGATGAATTATCCTTGATTTGAGGAAGATAGTCAAAGAAGAGTTGCATCAATTACTCAATGTAAATTTAATTTATCACATCTCAAACGACCAATGGGTTTCACCACTAGTGATTGTACCAAATAAAAATGGTAAGTGGCAAGTTTGCATTGATTATAGATAATTGAATAGAGACAATTTGAAAGGCCATTTTCCTCTGCCTTTCATTGATCAAGTTCTATATGCATTGGAAGGTAAAAAGTTATTTTTCTTTCTTGATGGATTTAGTGGTTACAACCAAATCCAAATTTCTCCAAAAGACTAGGACAAGACTACCTTCACCCGCCCATAGGGAACATATGCTTACCGAGTGCTACCTTTTGGACTATGAAATACCCCTGCCACTTTCCAAAGGGATGTCTTAGGTATATTTTATGATTTTATCCATGCTTGTGTCGAGGTATACATGGATGATTTTACTGTATATGGAAACACTTTTGAAGAAGCATTGTATAACCTTGGTAAAGTTCTTACAAGATGTGAAGAAACAAACCTTTCTCTTAGTCATGAGAAGTGCCATATGTTATTAATAGAAGGTATTGTTCTTGGCCATCATATATCTCCTATAGGCGATCCAAAATGGATCCACACAAGAACACTTGTATACCGCCATAGGCTCTATCATGATCAACATCAAAAAGGCTCTAGGCTACAAATGAGGAAGTAGACTGTGTTGTTGGTGTGAAGGGATCCATGCCATCATGATCAATTTCCACTCCTACATTTAATTAAATACTAAGGCATGCACATGGGATGTAAAGTTACAAGGGAGTATATTATTGTAAAAGAATATTATGTATTAAAACAACAACATGAGAGCTCTTCCCTAATGTACAAAAAAAAAAAAAAAAAAAGACAGAAAGGAGAAACAATCTTAGGGTAAGGTGAAGGGTTAGGGATCCTTGAAATTCCAGCTATGATCCATGTGGAAATAGGTGGCTGCCCATTGTTGGATAGGAATTTTGGATAATTTTTGGGATCTGCACCAGAATAAGTCAAAGAATAAAAGGCAAATTAAAATATGGAACAGAGCACGTGACGGGGTGGACTTTAAGGAGTCAAAGCATGCAACAAAAGGATGCACGATGGAGTAGTGTGAAAAATGTAGAAAACAATTATATACCGTTAGGATTTTGGGGAAATTTTGTCCATTTGGTAACGGGATTAGCCCTACTTTTTGTATAAATATGTAATGGGATTTTGGGTAGAAAAACAACATAGAGAGAGGTTTGAAATGTGTGAATAATGGATGAATGAGGAGAGAATTGAGGTTTTGGCAAAGTGTTCGAATATTATGACTGAGAAGGGAATCTCTCACTACAAAAGAATGACTAGGCAGGTTTGGGTAATGTTACTATTGCATATTTTTTAGTGTAGTGCACAATTGTAAGAGAATTATCAATGACTAATAAAAGAATCCAGTCATTGTGGACGTAGCCCATGTTGGGTGAACCACATTAAACCTATGTGTTGTGATGGGTTTTCATTTTATGATGTTTAATGTTATGATGCAATGATGATAAATGATTAATATGTTGGATGAGTTATCCATATATGTTGCTACAATGTCTTGCAATGAAGTAATTGGCAATTGAATGAACTTAAAGTAAAGTAATGCCGCACACAGAGTATGGCGCATAATAAGTACTATTAAGTAATGGAAACTGCACACATGATTAAATGATATGTTGAAATCCTTGTGTTATCCCCTAGCCTAGGGATAACTAAGGATATCATGTCTCGAGGCTCATAGGTATTATACATGGAGTACCGAGAGCCAGACGACTTAAGCATGGCCCCAGAGGGCCCCTATTTTCTTCAGTGCAGTCCACATATCACCAACAACAGTATCCATCACACCAGCCTGGTTCTGAAGTAACCATGAGTCTTGCTCCATGGGGTAATGAGTCTGGGTATCATGGTATGTATCACTCTGATTTTTGAATCACTTGAACATGTTGTATTTTAATCATTTTGTTAGCACTGAAAGTTACACTTTGACTGATAAAGTGAAATCTCAGTACCCATCAATAGGTTTGTAAGGTAATTTTTAAGATAAAGTGTCAAATGGGTAAAACTCGGCCCGGCAATGTAAATCACAAAAAATTCTAGATAGGATATATCAACAAAAGAGGTCTTGTCTAACTTGGATCATGGTTTTAAAGAGTAATGTGGATAGAAGGAAGACTTTAGTGAGAAAAATGAAATAAGTATACCATTAGCATCAGGCATTACTAGTAGACAAATGAAGGAAAAGATTTAGACACAAGAACCTCTTTAATCAAAGATTAAACTCTGATAACAGTTATAAAAACATCACAATAAAACCTCCATTGCAATACAACTATAAAACAACATTTGAAGCATTCAATGACAATGAATTTTAGATTAATAGAGAAACAAGATTGTAGGAAGGAAAATTGATTTCTATTAGACAAAAGTACATCAAGTCTGATACATAAAATCCATAGTTGGCTCTGTTACATTTGTATATCACCAAAAGAGTCTTACATCAACCATCCAAACGTTTACAATGACTTCTAATGCCCATCTTATAGCCTAGGCTATAAATGGCAATTGTACAATTTGAACCCCATCCTCTAGCATAGGATTCCCACATCATCAAGCTAAGGTGATTACAATTGTTCAACAAAATAACTGACTGCTAAAAACCAAGCTTAATGTTGGTAACTACCCCAACATGTTAATAAGCTTGATGATGTGTCCCTTGAGCGCATCTTCTTCTTGTCAGGTGTCCCTCCATCTTTAAACTAACCTTCAAGCAGATTTCACATACTCCTCTAGTTAGCTGGAAATCGTTGATCCTCTTGAAATATACAAAACATAAGTTCACAACATATTTTGTAGCACCAATTATATCAGCCAGTTCACAATGAATTTCACAGTGCCTGACTGCATAAACAGTTCACAGTGCCAGGCATTGTGAACTTTCCTACAGCTGCTTAATGTAACATGTAGAGCTCCAAAACACCTGAAAACTATCTACAGAGGCAAGAGATACATGTAAAAACTTCATTATCTGGTGTATGAGTGAAAGACTTAGTCATATGCATCATATTTCACCAAAATCTCCAAAATGCAAAAAACAAGCATTTTCCAAAACTGAAATTCTTCAAGACATTTCATCCTTTACTTTCTGAGTCTAGAACTCCTCCTTGCAGCAACCTGGGCTAACACATCCAAATTCCTCTTGGATAGATCTTCCCTAAAAGGTTGCAGCTCCAATTTAAGTTTTTTGATCTGATCTTGGAAATATTTGTTTTGTCTATATAAATTCTTAAGTTGCCTATGGAGAGGCAAAACCTTTTTTCTACAAACCTAGCCTTGTCAATAGTTTCCAGATACATATCCATAAGATCATTCAAATTTTTCTTTTCAACCAACCCCTCTCTTTTCAAATTAGCAATTTCAGTTTTGGCCTCTTTAAGTTGTATGTTCAGCCTTTTAAAGATAGGGTTCTCTAGAGGAGTGGTTATGTCTATAACCTCAATGTGCTCCTCAATAGGTATAGTTTTACCTTTACCTTTTCTCTTGATGGGAGCTTCCACTATGTCTTCTTTTTCAATACTTTCCTTCCTTGTTGATGATCTAGTGAAACGTCTCTTAACCATAGCTTTAACTGCAACAGATGATGAAGGGAAAAGTAACCTCCTTCCTTTTGAGCCTATGGATTTAGTTGATGGACTTTCTACTGACTTTGGAGCTGGTTTGGGTGAAACCTCCCTTTGTGGAGAATAATGAGACCCCCCTTCTCCTTTATGTTCCTTAGTTGTTTCGTCATTTTTAACAATATCTTTTCTCTTCCTCTTCTTGCTAGCCTCTGTGTGTACATTACTATCATCCTGAAGATGTCTTTGTACCTTGGATTGTGGAGTAGGAGCAACATTCAATTGAAAGTGTGAAGAAGCAATGAATTTCTCCCAGTCAATTTTTTTCTTCTTTAATTCCTTCATCACAAGAATTTTAATCATCCCTGAATGAAAAACACTTGTATCAATTTCCTTGGACTTAGCATGTACTTTGTTATCCATTTTTTCAATACTCCTAAACAAATAGAAAGGAAGATTCATAAGATATTTTCCTGTGAAGTGCAGCAGAAGTTTTATATGGTACTAATAAATCATGTTGAATCTCCCTTCACAGGTAAAATATCCTTGGATTACCCTTAGAATCTTATCAAAACCTCTAATCATGTGGCTCCTAGGCACTCCTTTTGATAGATTGTCTACTTGATATTCTGGTTTGAGGAATTCTTTGGAGAAGGTTTCATTTAGGTTCATAGATTTAAACCACCTTTCACCAATATTAGGTATTTCAGTAGTTGTTGCTATGGTCACTTTAGATACCTTAATTTCGAGTGTCTCAAATTTGGTTTTGGTTCCATTAAAGTTCAAAGCAAATTCCCTAGACACCTTAGGGTGCCCCCTCTACATTTTCTGACAGAAACTAAAACATCCCACTCTTTGGAAGACTTCCCTGATCAGGGGTTCAACAACAAACAATCGCATGTCATAGGAATCATTCCTCACAGTTCCCCCTCCCTTGTGAGCTTTCTCTTGTTGTGGAGTATCCATTGATGTCATATGAAGAAACTTTTACCACCAATTTTAATGATGCAAGAGGCAAAACAGGAAAAACAAAGGACTGGGGTTTTGATGGATGGTGTTTCTCAAAGGGTTGGTTCTATATAAGGATTTATATGTTTATCAACCTATTTGACCTCCATGCATAAGAAAAGGTAGCTTGCAGTCAGGGAGATGAAGGAAGACTACATAGAATCATGAAGGTATAAGGAATCAACTTGATGTAAAAAGGTCTTGTTCACCATCTCACTATCCTCTTGCAAAAATTCACCATGACTTCGCAAGCAGACAACTGTTAAATTCAGACTAGATAGAATTGAATCTAAAATTAAGAACTTGATGGAAACAGACTGTGGAAAAGATTTTGGGACAGGGGATTCACAGCGCCAAGTTGATGCACAGAGTTTACAGTGCCAGAACAAGGGGGTTCACAACACTTAGGAAAGTAAGCAGAATCAGTTGAATACGAGATAGGGAAGGTGGCCTGAAACAAAGGTTTGTTTAAGGATTTGATAAACAAGGCTCATAGATCATGCAATTGGGCTAGGAAACACGCTAACAAGGTAAGTAGGAAATTTCAAAGTGCGGATCACCAATTTGTAGCGCCCAAGAGAATAAATAACAAAATGAATCATTTCATGTCATTCAGATGAGATAAAAATACTCATGGAGTACATGGTGGATGTGACTTGAAGATTGATATCCTTGAGCTTGAACAAGTTTGTTTGCAAATGGCCTAACCTCCAACTCACTTTCTCTAGCCAGTTCATAGCAATTTCTATCGCGCATTCTAGAAGTGATTTGAAAACTTGGAGAAAACAATTAGAAGATTGTATGATGAAATCCTCATGCTATATTTTAAAATATAAGTGTTGAAAACAAGGAGATCTTCGTTGACAAGACTCATGAGCGTAATGATGGTAATGAAATTATAATTTACTTTGGATGCATTGCAAACTCTCTGATGAGTTGGAAGCATACAAATCAAACATGATTTGACATTCTAACGGGTAAAGGGACAAAATGGAGGGTTTTGAGTACATCATGGAAAAGATGACATGTCAGGGTGGTAGTGGAGGCATAAAATATACAAAAGATGAAGGATTGTCTAACTTATCATGATGATCAAGATATGAACCAAGGATTATAGACCAACCTCAATATTAATCTTTAGTTTATTTGTGTCAAAACCCAAAAATGACTATAGGAAAAAGACAAAGCCAAAAAATTTAAACAACACTAATGACTCAAAATAAAAATAAAACCTAAAGATTTTTTGACCCAAGCAATTCTATGTGATAACATGGGCTCCACAAGGGATGACATGCTCCCTATGAGCTGCCAAGAACAAGCAATTTTAGTGTCTTATCCTAGGGCTATGGGGTCATTTATTTAAAAGAAACAAAAAAAAATGATATTTACAATGGAAGGGAAATCCAGTCATGGATTTAAGCAAAATACTTATTTAGAAAGTGCCCATTAACTGGGCCACCAGAAATTTTAGAGTCTTCCAAGTTCTGCAATTCATAAGTGTTATTTTGAAAAACTTCAAAAATCTTGAAAGGACCAATCCACAAGGCTTCAAATTTACCATGTTTGCCTTTGTATTTCCTTTGTGCATCCTAATTGAGCACTAGATCTCCCAGCTGGAAATATTCTTTTTTTGCCTTCTTGTCAAAAGCTTGCTTGATCTTTTGTTGATGGATTTGTTCTTTATCAAGGAGTTGCTCCCTGGTCTGTTGTACTTCTACTAGATGATGCATCCTTATGAACATAGGATATGGTTCTCCTCATTGGTCATGAAGCAACTTTTATATGAGAAAGGCAAGATGAGTAGGAAAAATAGCTTCAATCCCATAAACAAGTTGAAAGGGGGGAATACCAAGTGATGTCTTTGTATTGACTCTATCTGCCCATAGGGAAAATTTTAGCTTTAAGTCCCATGATTTCTTGTTGTCCTCCAGTAACTTCTTAATAATATTTACAAGGCTCTTGTTAGAAGACTATGCTAAACCATTACCTTGGAAGTAATAAGGGGTAGAATGAACTATATTTGAATCCCATACTTCTCAAAAAAAATTACTAATGGTTCATCTCTGAAGGATGCAACATTATCAGTAACAATCTTGCTTGGGCAACTAAACCTTGGCATAATATCTTCAAGAAAACCAATAATTACCTTTTGTGTGGCACTCCTTGTAGGAATGGCTTCTATACACTTGGTGAAATAGTCAGTTGCAGTCAAAATCCATCGATGTTGACCACCTGAATTTGGATGAATTTCCCCAATGAATTCAAGTCCTCATTGTTGGAAAGGGCCAGAAACAACTACAGGCTTCAGAGGCAAAGATTTCAGTTGTTTCTTTCCTAAAAATTTCTGGCATTTGTCACGGGCTCTAATCTTTACAAAAACATCAGTAAAAAGGTTAGGCAAAAAATACCCAGCTCTGAGAATCTTATATGTTGTGGTCCTCCAAATATGATGACCCCCACACTAGATGTCATGAAAATGACTTATGGTATTTTGAGCCTCCTTTGTATCTAGACATCTCAAAAGAACCCCTAGAGGATCTTTCCAATACAGTATGTGATCAATGAGGCAATATCTTATTGCTTTTAGTTTCAAATCTCTCACCTTTTTCTTCTCAAAACCATCAGTAGGCTGCAAATTTTGCAAGAAATGAATAATGTCTTTGTACCAAGTGCATTATGCCACGTTTGGACTGATATGTGAGCTATTATCAGGGATATCAATTTGTTGGTTTTCAGAGTTTAGGTTCATGAAATTAACCCCCGGTGATTTGCAATTGGATTCAGGCAGTAATCTAGTTAAACATTTCCCTTTCACCAACTTAGTAGGCTTCATTTCAAGGTCAAAATCCAGAATTTTGAAAATCCACTTACTCCTCTTTCCATCTATGTCAGGCTAGATTAGTATTTCCTTCACAGAGGTTGATGGGACATAGGAAATAATCCTAGAATGAAAAATATATACCCTAAAGGTTTTAAGGGCTTTAACCAAAGCATAAGCTTGCTTTTCCATAATATCATACCTCACCTCTGCATCCCTTAATGCCCTGCTAAAAAAGGAAATGGGTTGCTCCATCCCATCTGTGTTATTCTGAAGAAGAAGAACAACCAATGTGTCATTTGAGGCAAAATAAAATATCAGAAATTCCTTTGAATAATCAAGGTTTATGAGAATAGGTGCCTCAATCAATGCTTGTTTGATTAGATCAAAATAATTCCAAGCTTCAACAATCCATTTCACCTCATTTCCCTTTCTAAGCATAGATGTGATAAACTTAACCAATTCAACAAAGTTAGAGATGAATCTTCTCAAAAAAACTATTTTACGCAGGAAAGACCGAATCTCCTTCTTGGACCTAGGAAGAGACAGATTCTTGATGGCCTCTACTCTACTTGGATCAATCCTTACCCCTACTGAGACAATGTGTCCAAACAACTTTCCTTCTTTCATAGCGAATAACAACTTCTTAGGATTGAGTGACGGCCCAAACTTTCTACATTTCAAGAAAACCTTATTCAAATGATGATAATGTTCCTTATCAGACCTTGAGAACACTATAATTTCATCCAGATAGATGACCACAAATTTTTCTTTTTCCCCATTGAAGGCAATATCCATTGCTCGTGAGAAGGTTGATCCTGCATTCATTGAACCAAAGGGAATTTTGGCATACATAAATGTGCCCCAAGGAGTAGTGCAAGTTGTTTTCTCTCTATCTTCAGGTAAAACTAAGATCTGATTGTAGCTTGAGAAACCATCAATTATGGACATCCTTACTGAAATAGTCACTCGCTACAAAATATGTTCCATCTTGGGCAAGGGATAATTATCTTTTTTGGAACTTCTATTTAAATTTCTGAAATCAACACAGTCTAATTTCACCATTCTTTTTCCTCACAGGGACTAGGTTGGCCACCCACTCAAAGTACCTTAAAGGTATGATGATCTTAGCATCAAGCAGCATCTTGACTTCCTTTTCCATAATAGGCAGCAACATGGGATTTATCTGTCTTAGTTTTTTCCTAAATGGCTTGGTCTCATCCTTCAAAGGAATTTTATGTTCAATGATTCTTGTATCATAAGTTTGTAGGTCCTCATATTTCCAATCAAATAAATCAACAAACTCCTTTAATAACTTCATATACTCAGATCATTGTTCCTATGATAAACTGCTAGACAACTTTACATACTTGGTATTTTCCTCTGTACCTAAATTGCATTTTGTCACATCAGCTTCTTCATTTTAACCTGTAACCTTCACAACCACATCATTTCTGTCAAATAATTTCTCCAAAGGGACCAATCCTTTGGGAATATGGTTATTGAACAATTGGACAATCTTGTGGTCTGCAATTTTGTTGAGGAAAATAACAGCATGAGGGATCTTTATATCATCTTGATCTTGATCAATGTGAAGAGAAGAAAACTCTTCCACTATTTCCATAAATATATTAATCTCAAGATCATCCTCAAAGACCTTCCAATGTTTGACATCGTCATGTATAGAGGGTCTATACTTCACTTCCACCATAGCATTATTTTCCCTTGGAACAAAAGAAATGTTAAAAGCTAAGAAAAAATTGCCAATAAGATCCCAAACTTCATTTCTATAAGTTCTCAATCTTGGATGTTTTGCTTGATACAAATTTTTAACCTGATGCACAATTAGTTCAGCATCTCCGAAAACTACTAACTCCTCAATCTTCATATCTTTAGTAGCCCTCAAACCCAAAACAAGAGCCACATACTCTGCAACATTATTTGTGGTTTCAAACTCTAGTTTATAATACAAGGATATGATTTCTTGAGCTGGGGAAATAAAAACCACTCCAGCACCAGCACTTTCTTTAGAAGAGGCCCCATCAAAAAACATATTCCAAACTGGGGTATCTTGAGGAGTTGTCTCACATGTTTTAATAGGTTGTTTTCTAATTTCAATGGGTGACTAAGGAGCTTCAATGAGTTTTAGAATATTGGATCCCAGATCAGTGTCAACTACATAAATTGGATGGTTTGTAGGATTATCTTCATCACTGATGATGTAAGCTAGTTGTGCTTCCATATAAATCCTTATGTGCTCTCCTCCAAACACAAGAATAGTGGCATATGAAAGATCCATCTGCAATGTCCCCCCTAGTATCTTAATCCAAGATCGTGACAATAGCATCCCAAACTTAGGGGGGACATCAGCCACTACAATATCCTTGACCACACTCTTCATGGGAAATTGAAACAGAGTAACAACCATGTATTTAATCACTCAAAGGAATTTCACTTTCCTAGATTCAAAGGAGTATATGTCATGATAGGTTTTAGTAATATCTAGACCTAGCTCATCCATGATAGTTTTAGGCATAAGGTTATCAGATGCACTTGATTCCATCAAGCAGTTGTGCAAAACTTTATCATGAATATTCAATGATGTGTAAAAGGGAGGAGAAGATTCATCCCTATCTTCTACCAAAGGTCCCAATATGATTGTTGGTTTTTATTCTTGTAAGTTCACTGAGTCTATGGAATTGGAGGAAGATTCAGGTTGCAGCATCTTGGAAAGGTACCTTTTAAATTCTTAATTTTTAATCAGTTCTAAAAATGGGATTGGAATTTTTATCTTATTTCATTCTCAAAACTAAAGGAAGATGGAGATTTCAGAATCTCCTTAATTTTTGGAACATGGGCCTTAATCATTGTTTGATGGTTTTGTTCCTCTTTTTCCTTGCTGCTAGAAGCCACAACTTTAGCATATTTTTTTGTTTTCTTGGGTTGATCAAATGTAATAGGCTTTTCATCCTTCTTTTTTGACCTCAAGTTGTATTTATTTTGGTTTTCATTAGTTTTCTCCCCTTTACTCAATTCATTCAACTGACTGTCCATAAGAGACTCTTCATATGCACACTGAGTTAAATGAGGGGATGGGGAGGTATCACCCAAAAAATGAATTCGTGGATCTGTTTCTTCATCCTCTCCTACTTCATCATCAACCATGTTATTTTGAAGAGGGGTATGAACTTTTTGGTCATCCCTATTTCTCTGATCTCTTTGAAGGATCTGAGGGGCATTATTTTGTCTTATGAAATTTCCTTTGTTACCACTATATTGTGTGTTTATGTTATTTTGTCTTCCCTCAAGTTTCATTTTTTCCATTTCAACAGAAAGTGATTTAACCAACTTATTTATTTCATCTACCTGAGGTTTGACACTAGAAGAATCAGAGATTGAAGCTTCATCCCTATTTTTTCTCCTATCTCTATCAGATTTTCCTCTTATCTTATCAACTGCTAATATGTTTGATTCTACCTCCAAGGTTGCATCTTTCATATGAGCTAATGAGGTATATCTCCTTTCTCTCAACAGGAGGAAAAATTCAGGGTCAAAATCACTGGAATAGGTTATCTTGGTAGAGGTTTCAGTAGGTTTAATCTATGTGGGGATTTTATTATACATTTTGTTAAATCTCCTTGAAAAATTTGAAACCGATTCCCATTCTTTTCTCTTGAGTGACACAAACTCTGTAATATAATACAAGAAATCTTTCTTATAACCCCAATTCCTCAGAAAGGCATCATACAAAGCTTCAATTCTAGCAATTGATCCAGGAGTTAAACCCCTAAACCATTTTCTAGCCTCACCATCAAGGATTTGTACAAAAACTCTCATCCAAACATCCTCATTTTCAATATTAATATTGTCAGCATAGCTATAAAAATTTGCAAGGTGCTCCTCTACAGTTATGTCCTCTTCTATTGTAAACTTGGGCATGTACTTAAGATAGTCTCCAACTGGGAGAGCATTTATAGGCTGAGGCAGCACAAGAGGAGAATACCTAGCAGCTACTATGGCATCCATCTTATTTCTAGGAAGGTTTGCACCTACCATTAGATTATGAAGAGGAGGATTATAAATTCTAGGAGAATTGGGAGGAGACTGAGTCTTGATTGGTACAACTATAGTTTGGATGTTGTACAACTATAGAGTATAGGATGGGGAAGTTTCAGTTTTAACAAGGAGAGGTTGAGTCTTGGAAGAGGATGGTGGAAATTCCAAGGGAACTTAATTTCCTTCTTCTTTGGTCACAACAAGTTTAAGAGAGGGAGGAGAAGGAGAACCCAGGGTAGGAAAATCCTCTAACCTCTCAAGTCTGAACCAACTTACAACATTAGGTGAGGCAAGCACTTCAAAACTTTCAAAACTTTCTTCTTTCAATTGGAAAGAAAAAGAGGAATATTCTACAGGTAAATCTTCAAGATTTAAATTTCTAGGAGTTTCAACAAAACGTAAAAGAGGATCACTAGATACAGCTACTGGTGTTTTAAAAGTAGAATCAGGAAAATTTCAAATAGTACCTGAAACAACAGTTGAAAATCCTTCTTGAGAATCTTTTCCTTTCTAGATGATCTTCTCTGGGTCAACTTCAGGTGTAGTCAGAGGTAAATTTGGAGTAGACCTCATGTGTCTGCCTTTAGGAGCCAAAACTGAAACAATGGAGTCGCCATGTGCAAACTACAGTATTTAATGTATTGATTATTGTGCACCCTCAGAATTAGTATTTCTTTATCATTCAATCCCAGGGAAATGTTTTCAATCCATTCCCTGACAACGACGCCAAGAATGTTAGCACTGAAAGTTACACTTTGACTGCCAAAGTGCAATCTCAGTGCCCATCAATAGGTTTGTAAGGTAATTTTTAAGATAAAGTGTCAAATGGGTAAAACTCAGTCCAACAATGCAAATCACTGAAATTCTAGATAGGATGTATCAGCAAAAGAGGTCTTGTCTAACTTGGATCAGGGTTTTAAAGAGAAATGTGGATAGAAGGAATACTTTAGTGAGAATAATGAAATAAGTATACTATTAGCATGAGGCATTACTAGTAGACAAATGAAGGAAAATCTCTAGACACAAGAACTTCTTTAATCAAAGCTTAAACTCTAAGAACAGTTATAATAACATCACAATCAAACCTCCATTGCAATACAACTATAAAACATCATTTGAAGCATTCAATGATAGTGAATTTCAGAGTAAGAGAGAAATAAGCTGGTAGGAAGGAAAACTAATTTCTATTAGACAAAAGTACATCAATTATTATACATAAAATCTAGAGTTGGATCTGTTACATCTGCATATCACCAAAAAGTATTACATCAACCTTTTGAACCTATTAAATGACTTCTAATGCCCCCCTTATAGCCTAGGCTATAAATGACAGTTGTACAATTTGAACCCCATCCTCTAGCATAGGATTCCCACATCATGAAGCTAAGGTGACTACAATTGTTCAACAAAAATAACTAACTGCTAAAAACTAGGATTAATGTTGGTAAATACCCCAACATCTTTAATAGGCTTGATGATGTGTCCCTTGAGTGCATCCTCCTCTTGTCAGGTGTCCCTCCAACTTTAAACTAACCTTCAAGCAATTGTCCCATACTCCCCTAGCTAGCTAGCAATCATTGATCCTCTTGAAATCTCCAAAATAGAAGTTCACAGCATACTCTGTAGCGCCAACTATATCAGCCAGTTCGCAGCAAAGTTCGCAGCGCATGACTGCATAAAACAGTTCACAGTGTTAGGCATTGTGAAATTTCCTGTAGCTGCTTAATGTAATAGGTAGAGCTCCAAAACACCCAAAAACCATATACATAGGTAAGAGATACTTGTAAAAACTTCATTATCTGGTGTATGAGTGAAAGACTTAGTCATAGGCATCATATTTCACCAAAATCTCCAAAAATGAAAAAAACAATCATTTTCCAAAACTGAAATTATTTAAGACATTTCATCCTTTACTTTCTGAGTCTAGAACTCCTCCTTGCGGCAACCTGGGCTAACACATCCAAATTCCTCTTGGCTAGCTCTTCCTTAAAAGGTTGCAGCTCCAATTTAAATTTTCTGATCTAAGCTTGGAAATATTTGTTTTGTCTGTATAAATTATTAAGTTGCCTATGGAGAGGCAAAAATATTTTTTCTACAAACCTGGCCTTGTCAATAGTTTCCAGATACATATCCATAATATCATTCAACTTTTTGCTTTTCAACCAACCCCTCTCCTTTCAAATTATCAATTTTAGTTTTGGCCTCTTTAAGTTGTTTGTTCATCCTTTTAAAGGTAGGGTTCTCTGGAGGAGTGGTTATGTCTATAACCTCAATGTGCTCCTCAATAGGTATAGTTTTACCTTTACCTTTTCTCTTGATGGGAGCTTCCACTATGTCTTATTTTTTTATATTTTTCTTCTTTGCTAATGATCTAGTGAAAGGTCTCCTAACCTTAGCTTTAACTGCAATAGATGATGAAGGGAAAAGTAACCTCCTTCCTTTTGAGCATGTGGCTTTAGTTGATGGAGTTTTTATTGACTTTGGAGTTGGTTTGGGTGAAATATCCCTTTGTGGAGAATAATGAGATCCCCCTTCTACTTCATGTTCCTTAGTTGTTTCATCATTTTTAACAATATCTTTGCTCTTCCTCTTCTTGTTGGTCTCTGTGTGTGTAGTACTATCGTCCTGAAGAGGGATTTGTACCTTGGATTGTGGAGTAGGAGAAACATTCAATTGAAAGTGTAAAGAAGCAATGGATTTATCCGAGTCAATGTTTTTCTTCTTTAATTCCTCCATCATAAGCATTTTAATCAGCCCTGAATGAAAAAAACTTGTATCAACTGCCTTGGACTTAGCATGTACTCTATCATCCATTTTTCCAATTATCCTAAACAAATATAAAGGAATATCCATAAGATATTTTCCTGTGAAGTGCAATAGAATTATTATTTGGTACTGATCAATCATGTTGAATCTTCCTTCACAGGTAAAATGTCTTTGGATTACCCTTACCATATTATCAAAACCTTCAATCATGTGGCTCTTGAGCACTCCTTTGATAGATTGTCTCCTTGATATTTTGATTTGAGTTATTCTTTAGAGAAGTTTGAAGTTAGGTTCATGGCTTTAAACCACCTTTCATCGGTATTAGGTATTTCAGTAGTTGTTGTTATCGTCACTTCAGATACCTCAAGTTCTAGTGTCCCAATTTTTGTTTTGGGTCCATCGAAGTTCAAATTGAATTCCCTATCCACCTTAGGGTGCCCCCTCTTCATTTTCTGACAGAAACTAAAACATCACACTCTTTGGAAGACTTCCCTAATCAAGGGTTCAGCAGCAAACATATTCATGTCATAGCGCTTAGTCCTCAAAATGCCCCCTCCCTTGTGAGCTTTATTTTTCTATGGAGTATCCATTAATTTCATATGAAGAAACCTTTACCACCAATTTTAATGTCGCAAGAGGAAAATAGGAAAAACAAAGGACTAGGATTTTGATGGATGATGTTTCTCAAAGGGTTGGTTCTGTATAAGGATTTATATGTTGATCATCCTATTTGACCTCTAGGAATAACAAAAGATAGCTTACAGTAAGGGAGATGAAGGAAGACTACATAGAATCATGAAGGTATTAGGAATCTTCTTGTTGTAAAAAGGTCTTGTTCACAATCTCACTATCCTCTTGCAAAAATTCACCATGACTTCAAAACCAGACAACTGTTAAATTCAGACCAAATAGAATTGAATCTAAAACTAAGAACCTGATGGAAACAAGTTCTGTAAAATATTCTAGGATAGGGGATTCGCAGCGCCAAGTTGCTGCATAAAGTTTGTAGCTCTAGAACAGGGGGTTCGCATTCCTTAGGAAAGTAAGAAGAATCATCTGAATACAAAATAGGAA
This sequence comes from Picea engelmannii, assembly GCA_009831015.1. Lineage (NCBI taxonomy): Eukaryota > Viridiplantae > Streptophyta > Pinopsida > Pinales > Pinaceae > Picea > Picea engelmannii. The sequence continues at coordinate 79,497 of ML790632.1, read as the reverse complement.
AGGTGGCTAGAAACAAAGGTTTGTTTAAGGATTTGATAAACAATTCTCAAATATCATGAAATTGGGTTGGGAAATGTGTTAACAAGGTAAGTGGGAAATTTTGCAACGTGGATCACCAGTTTGCAGCGCCCGAGAGAAGAAATAACAAAACTAATCCTTTCATGTCCTTCAAATGAGCTAAAAATACTCATGGATTACCTGGTGGTTGTGACTTGAAGACTAAAATCCTTGATCTTGAACAAGTTTGGTTGCAAATGGCCTAACCTCCAACTCTCTTTCTCCAACCAGTTCACATCAATTTCCATAGCACCTGTCTGAAAACACCAGGTTTGCAGCGTCGAGATAGAAGTGATTTGAAAACTTGGAGAAAACAATTAGAAGCTTTTATGATGAAATCGTCAAGCTATATTTTAAAATATAAGTGTTGAAAACAAGGAGATATTCACTGACAAGACTCATGAGTGCAATGATGCTAATGAAATCATAATGTACTTTGGATGCACTGCGAACTCTCTGATGATTTGCCAACATACAAATCTAAAATGATATGACATTCTAACGGGTAAAGGGATGAAATGGAGGGGTCTGAGTACATCATGGAAAAGGTGACATATCAGGGTGGTAGTGGAGGCATAAAAGATACGAAAGATGAAGGCTTGTATAACTTATCATGATGATAAATATATGACCCATGGATTATAGACCAACCTCAATACTAATCTTTAGTTTATTTGTGTCAAAACCCAAAAATGACTATAGGAAAAAGACAAAGCCAAAAAATTTAAACAACACTAATGACTCAAAATAAAAAACCTAAAGACTTTTTGACCCAAGCAATTTTATGTGATAACACCTTCTTCATTTCATGATGTTTGCTTGGAAATTATGCTCTTTTCCTTGTTAAAACTTGGAAGGGTGACACAGTGCCCTAGCAAGTTTATTTCACTTTAGGATGGGTTGCTACTAGGTGGATATTTGAAGAGTCATCATTCGTTCCCTCCATACTTACCACTTTCCATCTATATTCCTTCCATCTCCCCTTTCCTTTTTGGGAATTGGGATTGGCTACACTATGAAGCATTGTACCTTACCTCATGGGAAGAAGGGGCTAAAGGCCTAGAGAGTAAAAGTAGTTGGAAAGAGTTAAAAGACAATTTTGAAACCTTTGATACGCTTCACCCAACAATCCTCGAGAAAGCAGTGAAAATCTTCTTAGTAAAAAAGTGGACCCATAAGATGCATAAACATTCAAGGTACTAGTTGATGGATAGGAGGTCTCATCATGAGCTGACCTACTATGACCATGGGCATGTAGCGGTATGAAACCACCACCTATCTAGACATCAAACCAGGGTAGTGGGTCTTGGTGGAATAGCCAAGACAAAGGGGGTCTCATCACAAGCCAACCTTCTCATTTCCATGAAGTGTTTTTGGATAATGTTGTCACCTTTGGTCATCAAGCCATGACAGTGGCCCTCAACTTTTCCCTTGAAAGAAAAATATCAAAAGAAATAAAGCTAAGATTAAAAGGAAATGAATGGTCTAGGAAACAATTGCATTCATGAAAAGGTGTGGCTCGCCCTCTACAAAGGAACCCACGGGTAAGGATTTACATTTCCTTGTTATTACATGCACCCCATGCCACCTCATACACTTACATGACTTGGATTAGATCCCACTTGGGAAACACCCCAAACTTAAGGGATATTATCCCAATTGGATGCCCTGAGACCTTCTCCAAAACTAACTTGTCAAATTGCATAACATCTTTGAGAATTTTTCTGGGTTAAGGGGGGTTTGATGCACATGTTTGGGTAATTTAATTATTGGATGTAATTTAGATGCTATGATCCTTGTGACTTATGAAACCCTGGAGGGTGTACTTGTTTTTGTTGTAGGACCTTATCCAATGAATAGGTACACATGAGGGAATGATTATCTCGGACCTTCATGGGGTCTTAAAGCCCACATATGGATGTTGCAACCCCAGCCAGGGGTAAGAAGAAATTGAAGATTTGCATCAGGAAAAAGAAGGATGTTTCTTTTGGAGGCACCCTAGTAGACCTATACCTAGGGGAACCTTGCTTTTCCACGTGTATGTTGGCCCTTGAGGGCCCTATACGTCACCTTCATGACCTTACATCATCTAGAGCCAGGGTTTTCATTTTGGATGAATTTATGAGCCTGGTGGCACGTGTGGGCATCATCTGAGGCTTCTGGAGGCCAAGCATCCCACATTTCTAGCTCAATGGTCCACCTATGGGCCTCAACATCACCATAGAAGGGCATGATGTCACCCTTGGAGGTGTCTTTATATGCAAATTAATTTTAATTATGTCAAATTTGAATTTTATTGTAAAATGGCTAGGTTGGCCTTATTTTGACCTGGAAATTAATTAAAGGTCAAAATTTTGTATAAATAAACATAAAGTACTCTCATTTTTACATCATAACTCACCTCTCACAAGAGGGAGGACTGAAATTTTCGCCCTAAAGAGGTTATTGGCTGAAATTACCAAGTCAGGCTTGCTTGGAGGCTATTTGGATGCATTTTGGATCATTTATTGGTGAAATTTTGGAAAATATAGGGTTTTTGTGCTTGATTATTCTTGGTGAAGTAAGTAAATATGCAATTTCCATTTCATGATAAATGTCTATGGTATGTTTACTTGTTCATATGTAATATTATTAAATTATTTTCTTGAAACCCTAGGAGTAAGAAACATAAGGTGCTTCTTTCTTGCTCTTTATCTTACTAGTTTTGCTTAAGAAGATCTTGTCTAGACAAACTTCTAAAGCCCTAAAGTTCTAGCACTTTAGAAGATTTGTCTAGTTCTTATTGCATTAAATATTTTTCAAGAGTCTAAGGATATGAGAAATCGCTACAGCCTAGAAGTTCATACACCCTAGTTGAACCTTATCTTTGAGGCTTGGTGCTTGAGAACTTAAGGTACTACTTCTCAAGCTTCCACCTTGTTATATTTAGACAAGTATAATAATTGTTCTCTCCAAGTTAATGTGCTGATATAATTGACTCCATAAACCCTAAAGGCACTAGTCTCTTGTCTCTCTTTTGTTGGAAGGTTGATCAAATAGTCAAATACTATTCTCTTAAGCTATTTCTAACTAAATTTAACACTAACCTAGCCTAGACAACTAATTTACTTGTTATTGTTATAAATCATTGCTACAACCATCTTAAAGCAACAAATTTTTTGCATCATCTACATTGAATTCTATCTAAACACTTCTAAAATTGCTTTGACATTTGATTATCATTCTTCCAAGTAAATGTCATATTTTCATTGTCTTTTCAAGCAATTTTGAGGCATATTTCTTGTAGTTGTTACAAAATACCTTTTGATGTTGTAAAATTTCATTTTGCTGCAATTTTATATCATCTAGAATATATTTCATTGGTATATTGTCTTATTGAATCACTGATATCATATTTTACTTAAAACTGCCATAAGTTTGCTTGTTGTCTTGTTTCGGGCAGGTACACTTCACCCATTACATTTTGCTTCATCTCTGAAGACATAAACGGAGAAAGACTTTTTAACTTGAGTGACCAATGAGAGGGGGGTTATTGTTGCATCCTTTCTTTAGTTTCACCAACCCTTTAGGTCACTAGGGACATCTCCCTTGAGGTAGTATTACCCTACTCCTAAACAGAAAGGGGTTTCCTATTAAGTTGATAGTGATAGGTCACCCCCTTGTTACGCCAATAGTGTTTCACTTGCGTTGGGCTTTGTAAAAGTACAAATTGCACAATAACATTTTTGGCACTGTTGTCAGGGAACATTGAGTCAATATTCTTCAGCGACACTTTTTTGGTAAGCCTTTCTCTCAAGGCCTTCATCTTACAAAGCTTACATGGTGACTCCACTGAGGATTATTCCATCACTCCCTTTTTTAATCCTTAAGAGAATATCTCGTGACTTCATTGACCTTTTCCAAGGTGCCACCTTAGTCTCAACTTTGTGATATTTCCAAGATATGGGATCATGGCACCCTTTGAACAAGTGTATCCGACTATTGATTTCAAAACAATTCAAGGATACCCGCATTATTTTTGATATAAAATGGTTAAACAACTCTCCAAGATTCGTAGGCCTCCCAATTACTCACATTGTAGAATTCTTGAAGTATATAAGTGAGATATAATTTGAAGGGGAGGATGTTCTGGTAAAATTGTTCATACTTTCCCTCCCGTCCTTTTCGCAATATTGGATTAAGGGTTGTTGCAAATATAAGGGTATATCATCTTTCGTAGACCTCATTAGTAGGTTTACTGAGTTTGTGGAACCATAATTCCAGACATATGAAGATGCCCTTCAAAATCTCGCAATAGCCCTAGAGGACGAGGGATTCACCACTGATATTGTGGAAGATCTCAGGGATGTGTACCATACTCAATACTAAGAACCCTATGATGTAGAAGGAGATATTTATGAAGAATGTTGTCAACCCCTTGAAGAGGAGCAATATTTTCCCATGATTCAATAGAATGTAGTAAAGACTTGACTAAAGAAGTGAGTTATGAGGATGAAGAACTAGTATTCGCCCCTGTTTCCGATGAAGCTCTCCAAGATCCTATCTCTCCTGCACAAGACAAAGAGAATGAGGTGAATCATTTTACTTTCCAGGTTTTTTATGACACTTTGTTCTATGATTCAGAAGGTGAAGAAGTAAAGGAAACCTTGGAAGAGTTAGGTCCTTCATTTCCGATGAAGGAGAAAAGATGATTAAAGAGATGAGTCTTGGGGATGATTTACTAGATGCTCTTCCATTTGATGAAGTCATCCAATCCTTTGACTCTCATGCACAATAAGAAGTGAACACAGTAAGTTACTTCCATTTCCAATATTTTGATGATTCTTTATTTTATTATTTGGAAAGAGAAGAAGTATTAGAGGATCCCTTGGATGCATCAAATCCTTCATGTTGTGATAAAGGTAGTAACATGGTTTATAATATTGATGAGTTCATACACGTTGGAAGACGTAAGTGGGATGTGATTGGTTCTCATGAAGATCCCACTTATGATATGGAAATATATATTTGAATGTTGCCTTTACAACAAGCATATGATGTTCCTAATAATTTTGATGTTTCTCAACAAGATGATGATATAATTACAAAAAAATTCCAAGCACCCAAGGATGACCCAATGCAATGTTATCCCAATGATTTTTAGTCATACCTTGAGAATTTTTATGAGTATTCCTTTTATCACTTGGATTTATTCTATGAAGAAGATTATCAATAGTTGTTGTGCTTAAATTTTGATAAAGGTGAGGACGTTGCTTTCCTGAAGCAGGATACTTGTGACAAGGTTGTCTAGCTCCCCTTGATTGCTTTACCTCATTATGTCACTAAGGATGCAGTTTGAGAACATGTCTCTTGTTTCAAGTTTTCTTTAGGGAAAAACTTTCCATTAGAATTCAAGGGGAGGTTGAATTCCTTAATAAGTTTATTATCTCAATCTTTCAGCTTTCCCCTGAGAAGTTTTTAGTTTCCCTCTAAGTTCTTATCAATCCCTTCTCAAACCCCAGGTATTGATGATGTCCAAGATCGTTAATCCTCATACTCTTTGAGCCAACCTTTTGATTCCTTGACCTTTCATGATCCTTTTTTGAGATGGATTGATCACTTTTATAGAAGGGTGACTTGGCATGATTTTGTCCCTCCCTCCTACCTCCATGAGCTATAATTTATGAATTCATAAGATATAATGCATACTCTAACTCATGTTTATTTTTTGCTTGGCTTGTCATTGTTTTGGTTTATGATGAAGCACAAAGGCAAGTATTATGAGTTATTTCTAGGATGGTTTCAATGGTTATTTGACTACACCTAGCATTCAACCAACAGGTAAGTATAGGTAGGTAGGCATTTGCATCCATTGTATATACCATTGCATATCATGTTAGCATAGTTGTAGTTGAATTTTTCATATTGTCTTGTTTCATTATGTACATATGTATGCTCATAATCATATGTTAGACTACAAATGATTTTATTTGTTTATTTTATCATATGGATGAGGGGTGATATCATCACCCTAGGGACTACTAATATATTTTGTTGATATTTAGCAGGCACATGTCATACCAAAGATGTTGAGGTTCTCATGTGCTCTATTGTGAGAACATGTCCCCGAGTTGGAGCCAGATGTTATCCCCTAGCCTAGGGATAACTAAGGAGGACATGTCTTGAGGCCCATAGGTCCTAGACATGGAGTACCTAGAGCCAAACGACTTAAGCATGGCCCCAAAGGGCCCATATTTTCTTCAGTTCAGTCCACATATCACCAGCGTTAGTATCCATCACACCAGCCTAGTCTTGAAGTAGCAGTGAGTCTTGATCCATGAGGTAATGAGTCTGGGTATCATGGTATGTATCACTCTAATTTTTGAAGCACTTGAACATGTTGTATTTGAATCCTTCTTCATTTCATGATGTTTTCTTGGAAATTATGCTCTTTTCCTTGTTCAAAACTGGAAGGGTGACACAATTCCCTAGTAAGTTGATTTCCCTTTAGGATTGGCTGCTACTAGGTGGATCTTTAAAGAGTCATTCTCTGTTCCCTCCATACTTACCACTTTCCATATGTAGACCTTCCATATCCCCATTCCTTTTTGGGCATTGGGATTGGCTACACTATGAAGGGTTGTACATTACCTCGTGGGAAGAAGGGGATAAAGACCTAGAGGGTAAAAGTAGCTAGCAAGAGTTAAAAGACAATTTTGAAACCTTCAAGATGCTTTGCCAAGGGATCCTCGAGAAAGTACTGAAAATATTATCAGTAAGAAAAGGGGACCCATAAGATGCATAAACACTCAAGGTACTTGTTGATGGATAAGATGTCTCATCATGAGCCAACCTATTATGACCATGGGCATGTAGCGGTGTGACACTACCACCTATCTAAACATCAAACTAGGGTAGTGGATATTGGTGGCATAGCCAAGAGAAAGGGGGTCTCATCATGAGCCAACCTTCTCATTTATGTGAAGTGTTTGTAGATAACGCTATCATATATGGTCATCAAGCCAGGACAATGGCCCTCATCTTTTCCCTTGAAAGAAAAAGATCAAAAGAAATAAAGCTAAGAATAAAAGGCAATGAATGGGCTAGGAAACAATTTCATCCATGACAAGGTGCAACTCACCCTCTACAAAGGCACCCATGGGTAAGGCTTTACATTTCCATATTATTACATGCACCCCATGCCCAAACACTTACCCCATGCCACCTCATACACTTACATGACTTGGATTAGATCCCACCTAGGAAACACCCCAAACTTAAGGGTGATTATCCCAATAGGACACCTTCAGACCTTCTCTAAACCTAAATTGTCAAATTTCATAACGTCTTTGAGAATTTGTCTGGGTTAAGGGGGTTTTAATGCACATGTTTGGGTAATTTAATTATTGGATGTGATTTAGATGTTATGATGTCTATGACCTATGAACTCCTGGAGGGTGTACTTGTTTTTGATGCAGGACCTTTCCCAGTGGACAGGTACACATGAGGTAATTATTAGCTCAGACCTTCATGGGGGCTTAAATCCCACAGATGGATGCCACAACCCCATCCAGGGGTGAGAAGAAATCGAAGATTTACACTAAGAAAAAGAAGGACGTTGCCTTTGGAGGCACCCTGACATACCTAGACCCAGGGGGAACTTGCTCTTCCATATGGGAATTGGCTCTTGAGGGCCCTGGACGTCACCATCATGATCCTAGATGTCATCGAGAGCTAGGGTTTTCATTTTGGAGGAATTTATGAGCCTGGTGGCAGGTGTGGGCATCATCTAAGGCTTCTAGAGGCCAAGCATCCCACATTTCTAGCTCAACGTTCCACCTATGGGCCTCAATGTCACCCTAAAAGGGCATGACGTCACCCTTGGAGGTGTCTTTAGATGAAAATTAATTTTAATTTTGTCAAATTTGAATTTTATTGTAAAATGGCCAAGTCCGCCTTATTTTGACCTGAAAAAATAATTAAAGGTCAAAATTTTGTATAAATAAACATAAAGTGCTCTCATTTTTACATCATAACTCACATCTCACAAGAGGAAGGATTGAAATTTTCTCCCTAAAGGGGTTATTGGCTGAACTTACCAAGGTACACTTGCTTGGAGGTTATTTTGGATGCATTTTGGATCATTTCTTGGTGAAATTTTGGCAAATCTAGGGGTTTTGTGCTTGATTATTCTTGGTGAAGTAAATAAATCTGCAATTTTCATTTCATGATAAATGTGGTATGATTACTTGTTCATATGTAATATTATGAAATTTATTACTTGAAACCCTAGAAGTAAGAAACATAAGGTGCTTCTTTCTTGCTCTGTATTTTGCTAGTTTTGCTTAAGAAGATCTTGTATAGACAAACTTCTAAAGCCCTAAAGTGTTATCACTTTAGAATATTTGTCTAGTTCTTATTGCATTGAATATTTTTCAAGAGTCTAAGGATAGGAGAAATCGCTAGGGCCTAGAAGTGCATACACCCTAGTTGAACCTTCTCTTTGAGGCTTGGTGCTTGAGAACTTAAGGTACTACTTTAAAGCTTCCAACTTGTTATATTTATACAAGTATAATCATTGTTATCTCTCCAAGTTAATGTGTTGATATAATCGACTCCATAAACCCTAAAGGCACTAGTCTCTTGTCTCTATTTTTTTGGAATGTTGATCAAACACTCAAACACTATTCTCTTAAGCTATTACTAACTAAATCTAACACTAACCTAGCCTAGACAACTAATTTAATTGTTTTTGTTATAAATCACTGCTACAACCATCTTAAAGCAGCAAATTTTGTTCATCATCTAGATTGAATGCTAGCTAAACACTTATAAAATTGCTTATGACATTTGATTATCATTATGCCTAGTAAATGACATCTTTTCATTGTATTTTCAAGCAATTTTGAGGCATATTTCTTACAGTTGTTACAAAATACCCTTTGTTGTTGTAAACTTTCATTTTGCTGCAATTTTATATCAACTAGCATATATTTCATTGGTTTATTGTCTTATTGAAGAACTAATATCATTTTGTACTTTAAACTTCCATAAGTTTGTTTGTTGTCTTGTTCCGGGAAGGTACGCTTCACCCATTACATTTTGCTTCATCTCTTAAGACATAAACTCAACAAGACCTTTTGACTTGAGTGACCAGTGAGAAGGGGGTTATCTTTGCATCCTTTCTTTAGTTTCACCATCCCTTTAGGTCACTAGGGAAGTCTCCCTTGGGGTAGTCTTACTCTACTCTTAAACAGAAAGGGGTTTCCTATTAAGGTGACAGTGATAGGTCACCCCCTTTTTACGCCAATCTTGTTTCACTTGCCTTGGGATTTAGGCAAGTACAGATTGTGTGATAACACCTCACTTCCACTCATAACTGTAGAACATTGGTTCATCTAACTCCTCTAGAGGCCTTAGGTGAGACTTCACTTGCTCTGCATGTGATGTCGAAAGGAATGGTGGCTAAAGGCTTTGTTGGTATTTGAATGATTAACCTTAGGTCTTCCCACTATACGCCAACAAATGGTTCAGCCAAATTTTCAAATCCGAAGTTCATAACAGAGTTACAAATCACCAATAACAAAAGAAGATAGCACCACCAAAAGAAGTAGGAGTGTCAACATCAATATCAAAGAAACCATGCGGTCAAACAACAATGTCACTAGTAGTAGAAGAGACAAAGGAGGCATCGTCCTCAACAGAAATATTCCCCAAGTATTATATCCCATCGAGAAATCCATTAGCAAAAATAGGTCCATTTACAAAAGGATGCAAAGTACCCATTAGTGGAGCCATTGATTCTAGAGGGAATCGTCATGGAAGGGGATATGTTAGGTATGATACCAGCCATGAAATATGTTGACCATGACATCACGAATGAAAATAAATTTTTGGAGCTAGTACCCAACAAGTTTTTGATAAAATCCATCAGTTCCAAGACCCATATGATAGTCATCGAGTTGCAGGCGTGGGATAGGAGGTTTCAAAAAGCAAGTCTTCTAAACCTATTCGATATACCACATTTTAGATGAAGCCAGGAGATCAATGTGTGTGTTAAAATGTTGCTAAGTTGTGTGCTTGGGGGATACATGTGGCTTGACAAGACACTATCCATTGATACTAATTTAATAGTGTGCATCATAGGTCTCTTTTCACATGGGTATGACCCCACATCATTGTTTTTCAATAAGAAGAATGAGAAATCTCTCGCTGAGAGTGTGAAAGAAAAATTCCATACATTCCATGGAAAATGCAGTCTGGGTGTTGCTAGCATATGTGACTCGATGGCAAGGTTTGAAATGCAAGCCTTAGCTTGTGAGATATTAAGGAAGTGCAGAAAAGATCAAGTTCTAGCAATGGTCATAGAGACAACAGAACAATGTGTCGAGGGTGTCCAGATGAACTCGGAAACATTTTTGTTGAATCGATTTTTGATTGACTGTGAGGAAGCGCACACTAGTACATATGACCAAATTTGCGATGGTTTTTCGTTGATATTGCCACACTTATTCGTCGCAATTTCCACGAAAGCCGAGTTTTTTTTTGTCGCTCTATCGATGATCCAGGTGTGTGGAAACTTCGACGAAATTATCTCTCCACGTGTCACCACCTTCAAGTTCAGTTAACCCTTTGAATCGTCGCAATTCCAACGAAACCTCATCGCAAGTAGAACGAAAAACCGTGGCAATTACGATGAAATTTCATCGCAATTGCGACGAAAATTTTTGACAAGTTAAAAACTAACGACGTAGATGTTGTATGTGTGACGAAAAATCGTGGCAACTTGTGATGAATACCCGTGGCAATAGTGACGACATTGATTCATCAAGACGAAAGTTACGACGAAGATGCTGTATGTGCGACGAAAATATGTGGCAACTTGCGATGAAAGTTCGTCGCTATTGCCACGGTGGTCAAAATGCAATTTTTTTCCGACGAACTATCGTCGATATTGCGACGATGGCATTAAGTTTTAAAAAAAAAATTACATGAGATATGGTATTACCATTTTACATTATAATATGGTAATGCCATATTAACCCACAATTAATTGCAAGCCAGCATGAAGAAATATGGGCTTGGAAAACAATTATTGTTTTGTATGGATTTTGTAGTTAGAGGATGTGAATTTTGTATTGACCTAAGAAATATAAAATTCATTGTAAATTGGTTGATCCAAGATAATTTACTTGAACCAAGGTAATTCATGGGGTTAGCAAATTATTTAGGAATGAAATGTCTCTTCAATGCACATTAGAAAAGGAAAGTATAACCTTTCAATTCATTACAATTGAAAACCAAGTAATTGAAGCTTTGACATGAAAGAATTGTAATGCATCAATATTAAATCTAATGAAATTTGCAATTTCATTTGAAATCAAAGCAAATTTCGCATGATACATAATGGCGGAACCTTTGATACAAAGAAGGAGTTGGATAACATAACACTTGAAACTTTTGTTGGTGCAATCATAATATACCCCAAATAAGATAAGGAATTGT
>ML790632.1:0-26429 GCA_009831015.1 Picea engelmannii | reverse complement strand
TTAAATAATGGAAATTCTCGTACTTTGTTTTGCAAAATGTACAGACCTGATCACGTCAACCACAATATTTAGTCTTGGGTTTTGTTTTGCATGCTTAAATAATGGATGATCTCTCGTACATTAATAATTATATGTAATATCAATAGACTATCTTGTCACTAATACCAACCTACCCATTATTTATTACAATATGTTGAGGATAGCAAAGAATTTATGCGGAAGAGGGAAATGTTATTAATATTTCTCTTAATTTATATGCGGAAGAGAGAAATGTTATTAATATTTCTCTTAATTTATATGTGGAAGAGGGAAATGTTACAATATATTAATTGCAGCTATTACCCTTGTTGTTATAAACATGAGTTTCTTCCCTATCTTATATATATCATAACTTATCATTTATCAATATAACAATCAACTTCAATATTTCATTCATGGAGATTTCTTCCTTCATTTAATTGAATTAGTAAGTGTTAGTTGCCAACCATTAGGTGTGCAAGTATCCCAGCCATTATTGTCACTGTTACATTATTTTCAATTTATGCAAGTGTGATCCCTTTTGGGTACTATGGATGTAACAAGTGATATCAAAGCTTCAATCAAGATTTGTTGGTGTTTTTTTGTCAAGTTTAAAAAAATAAAAGAGAGAAGAAAATGACAATCAATTACTATCATTTCACCAATCAGGGTTGAGTTTCAAGAGAAATTCCATATCTTTATCAATAAAAAGAGAGAGAGATTATAGCTACAATTGAAGGGAAAAGGGTATGTGGATTCCATAAACCTAGAATATTATGGAATCCACATACCCTTTTCCATAGAATATACTAACTAGATCCAAAAACTAAAGACATGAAATATGGTACTACACATATTATAATATATTATTAAGGAAAAAACAAGCTAAATGAAATTTGGACATTTGAAAAAAAATTACAAGTTAAATGAGTACAACAATAAAAAATAACATACTAACCTTGCAAGTTCAAAATCCAAGCTATGTAGATCGAGAATTGGATTTGTTCAACCGGTGGGTGACGGAAAAAATAAACAGCTCAAACAAAAGCCAAGAACAGTGTGCCAACTATAGCAATTGTGTCGCAAAGTCTCTTAAAGTCACGTATATATAGATAAAATAGTCAACTAGTCGTTAACACCGACCAATGAGATAGGCAAAATTTGCGTCGCTATTGCCACGAAAGTTAGTCGCTATAGCGACAAAAATCCCGACTAGATTTAAATAAGATTTTCATCGATATTGCAACGAACTTTCGTGGCAATAGTGACGAAAATCCCTCCCTATTTAAAAAAAATATGAAACTAGTTGAAGCGTGGAAAATTTTCATGGAATAATCCACCCATATGTAGTAGTGGCAGGATAAGGGGATAAAATTACACTACTCTTGGTTATTGATCCTAATAGTGCTATTATATTGGAGGGAGCCAAATGACATTTTTTTTTTTGGATTCATGGAGAAACCTTGCTTAGTCGCACGGTATCAAAACCTTTGGTACACGACGCATAAGGCACGATAGATGGATAGTAATGTCGCGTTATATATTTATAAGGAAACTATCAGGGACATTATAGAGATAAAACTGTGCATACCACCACATGTGGTTGAGGCATACAAGGTAGTGGAATGTTTTAATTTAGGGATTCACCACATGTATGTTCAAGAAAAGAAGGACCCAAATCAGTAGTGGCTTCCAACACAATACATATTGACAGAAGAGGAGATGGGAAACATTATGGTTGATTGGGATGATGAGTGGAAGATTCCAATTGCAAAGATAGGGCCACCAGAGATGAAAAACCCAAAACTACATGAGGTCAATGAGGATGAATAATAAGGAGGTGACTAGGACTCAAGAAAGGGCCCAGAGGAAACAACTCAATCGACAACACCACACAATGACAAAAAGAGAAAAGATCTAGAGACAAGGAGACCTAGACAACAACGGTTGTTGTGCAAATCCAGTAAGGAAGTGGCTATCCAGCCTTTGATGAAAGACTATTTAGAGAAGATAAGTGACCAAGTAAGAGAAGTCACCGATGACGTGTTGCATCACGCAACACAACAATGAGAAGAGATGAACAGACGCATGTAGGAACATATGGCAGCATTGCGACAATTATTAGAAGCAACAAACATCATGTTAGGGTGACAGACAAAGGAGGAACCAACAACAAGCACTAAAAATAATGGAGAGGTAGGGCCAACAATCTCCCAATCCTTAACATTCGTGAGAGAATGAATATTTATAAAGATAGTGACATGGGCAGTCGATTTCCCCACGATAGAAATGCAGTAACAGGCCAAGGCGCTAGGTCACATTGACTTAGTGTTATCACAACTGCCAGTGGATGTATTTCTTGAGTTACAGATGAGCGCCATGCAAGAGCTGAACATGTACGCAGAGAAGACATCTAGTGACCTAGTGAAGATTACGACAGGCAATGTCACATTAGAGACGAAGTACAATAAAGTGAAATAGGAGCACAATGAGGTCATGTAGAAGGTAGAAATAATGAAAGAAGCATTCGAGAAGGTATATCAAAAACTCCCAGAGGTGAAGACATAGAAGGAGGCCCTGGTGGAAGAAAAATTCATGAAGATAAGTGAATCCATACAAGGCTTCCATGTGTGACTAGTTGATCTAGAGGCGCACGTGACACCAACTACTCCACCTGAAGAGAGGGAGATGAGGAAGCAAACCATGACAACATCGATGGAAAATATAAAGACTCTAGAATTAGAGTGTGCACAAATTTATACAGAGACTGGGTGTTTGGACACAGCTCAGTGAGGATAAGAAGCAACAATAAATAAGCCAGAAGATCCAAGTTGCATAGGACAAGGTGCATAAATTCAAAGACGTGATAGTAACATTACCACCAACAAAGGTGGTAACTGCAATGAATGAGAACCAGAAGATGTATTGAGAAATGAAACAGCTAAGGCCGAACCATCAAGCTCACAGACAATAGATAGAAGTATTACCATAGGAACCATACACAGTGACAACAACCTTAGAAACAACTCAAGGAATCATCAAACAAGCAGCTGAGGAAAGTGCCGAGAAGATTCATGGGTTCGTGTCACTGCAGAAAAAATTGACCAAATTTTTCAAAAGGATTTAGAGGTAAAGGAAAAGGCTGTGACAATGAAAGTGATCTTCAAATAATTCATGGCACACTAGAATAAGGCCTGAGTGGCTCGGGACGAGCCACAAGTGAGTGTTGGGGGCCTATTGGATAGTCATTTTGGATAAGTTTTGGGATCTATGCCAGAAGAAGTCAAAGAATAAGAGGCATATTAGAATATGGACCATAGCATGTGACAAAGAATACTTTAAGGAGTCAAAGCACACAACAAAGGGATGTATGGCAGAGCAACGTGCAAAAGGAATAACACAGTTATATACCGTTAGGATTTTGGGGACATTTTTTCCACTTATTAATGGGCTTAGCCCTACTTTCTGTATAAATATGTAATGGGTTTTTGGGTAGAAAAGAAACATAGCGAGACGTTTATAATGTGTGAGTATTGGATGAATGAGGAGAGAACTGAGGTTTTGGCAAAGTGTTTCAATATTATGACTGAGGAGTGAAGCTCACACTGCAACATAATGGCTAGGAAGGTTTGGGTAATGTTATTGTTGCATATTTTGTAGCGTAGTGCGCAACTATAAGAGAATTATCAATTACTAATGAAACAAGCCAACCATTGTGGACATAGCCCAAGTTGGGTGAACCACGTTAAACCTATGTGTTGTGATGTTTTTTCATTTTATGATGTTTAATTTTATGATGAAATGATGATAAATGCTTAATATGTTGGATGTGTTATCCATATATGTTTCTACAATGTCGCACAATGAAGTAACTGGTAATTGAATTAAATTAAAGTAGAGGAATATCGCACACATGATATAATGCGTAATAATTATCGTTAAGCAATGGAAACTATGCACATGAGTAAATGATATCGCTTCCCCTCATCACTGCAAAACCTTGGTTCCTATATCCCATCTAGATGCCTCGGGTGAGACTTCAATTTCTCTACAGACGATGAAGAAAGGTATGGTGTCTAAAGGATTTTTTGGCATTTGAATGATTAACCCCAGGTCTTCCCACTACATGCCAACACCCACCTATTCCAATGGCTTAAAATATAGTTTCCATCTTGGCAGCTTTTCTACGGTTTTTCGAGTCCCAAACTTCTGGGGCCATTTTGAGGCCCTAAACAATGTTATTTTTTCTCGACAATTTCTAGCATGTAGCAAAACATAGATGTTAGGTTGAAAGGAATGTGTAATGCTTGGATAGACCTTTCTAATGAGGTACTGAACTAAGATCGTATGCAAAATTTGTGCCCCTAAGAATTTGATGTATCAAGTCCCCCATAGAGGCCCACAAAACTTTTGGTGTTTCATCTCCTGGGGTTAGGGTTTTGGATGTTTAGCATTTTCTCATTTATGCTTTATGTTAAAAAGGCCTTTTGAGCCTCATTATAATCATCTTCTTAGGAATTTGGGTAGCCATCACATCTCTTCTCAGAGATAATATACCACCATTCTAGCGATTTCATTTCACTCTGTATTTTCTTTTACAGTCTCTACACATTTCATTCTTTAATAGAAATTGAGTATAATTATGTCTATGTGCTTCTATCTTATTTTTGTGTTTCATTTATTTCCCTCATAAATCTGGATTAGTGGTATCAGAGCAGTCGTCTCTTTATCTATTTCTCTGTGCATGTCCCAAATGAGGTCATGGTATAAGGCATTGGGACTCGAACTAGTTGAGCCCTTGGTGTTAGAAAAACAGGATCACGGAGCAATAAAATAAAATAAATGCAGAAATAAAACATAGAATATACACAATAAAATAGAGACACATATATATGTGGCTCACAAAGTGTGGGCTACGTCCACCAAAGAAATTGACAAGTCCTTCCTTTATTATTATCCAAAAAATGAAGGGATACAACCTACATCACACCCACTATAACTTCATCTTCTTTCTCTCACAATATCCTCTCTCGGAATACCATATTTGCAATAATACACAGTCACAATACAATTCCCTCATAAAAGTGGGCTTCCTTATAGGGAAAAAAATCCTAACATAACTTCTACCATCATATCTACGGCCTTATAATGAATGGTCCATATTTACTATGAAAATACAATATACATTTACAAGTAAATTTTTCCTTTGGGGGCTTCACCCTTGAACCCCCGTAGGGGGGGGAACCCCCCCCCATCCACAACCAACAATATCCCACTTGGAGACTAATCGCAACAACTCCACTATTGGTGTATCTATTGGACTATACTCCACCTAGGACTTGGAAAATTTCTCATCTTCACCTTCATGCTTGATAGTCAACTGAAACTGAGCAGGAACTCAGTTTCTCCCTAGTTACTCTCTTTATTAACATGTCTACAGGATTTTGGCTAGTAGATGTATATTTTCCAAATTCAAATGTCCATCTTCCAAGATGGATCATATGAAATGGTACTTGAGCTGTATATTCTTAGTCTTTGAATGGAAGGTTGAGTTATTTGCAAGATGAATGGCACTCTCACTGTCACAGTACAACTTGTTATTCTCCTGCTTCTTTCCAAATTCCTCCATAAACCTCTATAACCAAATCGTTTATTTACTAGCCTCTTTAGAAACAACATACTCTGCCTTTTTTGTTGAATGTGCAACAATATTTTATAGTTTCGAAATCCAACTTATTATTGTTCCACCTACAATAAAAACATACCCTGTGGTGATTCTCCTGCTATCTTTATCACCTACGATATATGAATCAACATATCCCTGAAGAATAGTGTCTGAACCTCCAAAACATAATGTGTGAGTAGCAGTACCTCTCAAATACCTAAGAATCCACTTTACTACCTCCCAGTGTTCTTTATTTGGATTGTTCATATACTTACTCACAACTCCCATTGCATGTGCAATATCTGGTCTTGTGCAAACCATCACATACATCAAGCTTCCAATTGTTGATGAATAAGGGACCCTATACATGTATGTTATCTCTTCCTATGTCTTGGGACACATTTCCTTGGTTAATTTGAAATGGTTGTACAAAGGTGTACTAACTGGTTTTTCATTCTGCATTCTAAACCTCTCCAATACCTTCTCTATGTACTCCCCTAAGACAATGTCAATTTGTGATTTTTCTTGTCTCTTGTTATTCTCATACCAAGGATTTTCTTTGCAACACTCAAATCCTTCATCGCAAATGAATTAGCTAATTTATTCTTGAGCACATTTATATCCTACATATTAGACCTTGCAACGATCATGTCATATACATACAATAGCAAGATAATATAGCTTCAATTTTCTAGTCTTTTAAAATAATCATAGTGATCAGAATGACATCTCCTATAACCTTGTTCAGTCATAAACTTGAAAAACATCAAATACCACTTCCTTGGAGCTTGCTTTAGGCCATACAAGCTCTTCTTCAATCGACATACAAAATTTCCCTTCCCTTTGACCTCATACCCCTATGGCTACTGCATATAAATATCTTCATCCAAATCCCCACGTAGAAAAGTTGTTCTTACATCTAATTGTTCAAGATGAAAATCTTCTACTACCACAAGACTTAAAATAGTCCTAATGGAAGTCATTTTAACAACAAGAGAAAATATTTCATCAAAATTTATACCTTTCTTTTGTGCAAACCCCTTTACAACAAGTCTAGCTTTGTACCTCTTTTTTCCTCCACCTTCTTCCGTCAACTTGTAAACCCATTTATTTTGCAATTGTCTTTTTCCCATGGGAAAATGAACCAAGTCACAAGTCTGTTTATTTACCAAGGAATCCATTTCCTCTTTCATGCCTTGCTCCCACTTTTTTTTAGTCTCTACCTACATTGCCTCTTCATAACATTATGGTTCACCAAAATCAGTCAACAATAAATAATACAATGAAGGAGAGTATCATTCAGGGAATCTACTTAACCTAATAGATATTCTAACAACAATTGTAGGAGCTTGAGGTACTTGTTGCTCCTGCTGTTGTACTTTTTGATTTTATGGTACCTTTGGAATTTCTTTTTCAGTGATCTCATCAATCACTCTGTATTCTGGTTTTTCTTTTTCCTATTTCTTTCCCTGTAACTGATCTTTGTACATGAACTTCTCATTGAATATGACATCTCTACTTCTAATGATTTTGTGATTTTCATAATCCCATAAGCGATAACCAAAATCATTAAGACTGTGTCCAATAAAGGTACACTTATTGGATTTTTCTTCAACCTTTGTTCTAATTTCTTTATCAATATGGACAAATGCTTCACAACCGAAAGTCTTAAAAAATGAATAGTTTACCTTTTTACCTATCCATGCCTCCTTTGGAATGACACCATCCAAAGAGATTGAAGGTCCTTTGTTTATTAAGTAAACAATAGTATTTACAACATCTACCCAAAACTGTAAGGGCAACCCATCATGCAATGTCATACTCCTTGCACGCTCCATGATTGTCATGTTCATCCTTTCTAACACACCATTTTCTTTTGGTGTTCCTGGAACTGTTTTCTCTCTGTGAATCCCATGGTATGAACAGTGATAATCACACTCCTTTCTACAATATTCACCTCCATTGTCTGATCTGAGACACTTCAACCTTTTTCCTGTCTCATTCTCAACCAAAAATTTCCATTTCTTAAAAGTATCAAAAACATCATATTTTTGTCGAATGCAATAAACCCAAGTTTTTCTAGTTGCATCATCAATAAAAGTAACATAATAACGACAGCCACCAAGAGATGATACATGACCTAGTCCCCATACATATGTATGCACAAGCTATAACCTTTCACTCTTCTTTTCTTTTCCAACTCTCAGAAATCTAACTCTCTTATGTTTTCCATAAACACAGTGCTCACAGAAATCCAAATCAATTTGTTTAATATCTGGAAATAAATTTATTTTGTGAAGTATCTACATCCCCTTATCACTCATGTGTCCAAACCTATGATTCCATGGTGTTGTATCCACTCTTGTAGAAGCTAAAGAGATAGAAGAGTCAGTATTACCAGTACAAAAATACAATGCACCTACCTTCTCTCCATTTGTTATCACCAGTGATCCTTTGGTGACCTTCCACGCCTTATCTTCAAATATAGATACACATCCTTCACTTTCCAACTACCCAATTGAAATTAGATTTTTCCTTATATATGGAACATGTATTATCTCTTTCAACAACCATTGGTTTCCATTCTTTTTCTTTATTTGTACCTTTCCCATTCCAACAATGTTGCATGGTGCATCATCACCGAAATGAACCTTCCTAAAATCACCTTGAACATAATCTAAAAAATGTTTCATATGGGTTGTGGCATGAAATGAAGCCCCTAAATATACTACCCAAGACATAGAAATATTATCTATAGAAAGAATCGAAGCATCTTGTAACACATCACATGTTACAGTTGTTTCCTAATCTTTCTCTTATTGTCCATCTCTTTGTTTCTTTGGAGATTTGTGGTATTTCTTCAAATGTCCTTTCTTCCCACAATTCCAACACTCTATATTTCCCAATCTGGATTTGGCTCTGCCCTTCCTAGAAATCCCACGATTCTCTGAGCCCGTTCTTCTATCCTTTTGTATTCCCTTGTTCTCCATGTTTAACACATTTCCTTATGTCTCACTTGTGCTTTTCCGTTGCATTTCCTTGCTAAGGATAACACCAACAACATCATCAAATTTTAGAGTGTTTGAACCAGAGACAGAGTTACTTACACCCATGACCAAGCCATTCCATATTTCTGGCAATGAGAACATGATTAGAAGAGCCTTGAACTCGTCATCAAAGTCCACTTTTACAGAACTTAGCTGATTAGTAATTGTATTAAATCATTTAAATGATATGCAACAATTCCACCTTTTGACATATTCATATTAAATAATTGCTTCATTAGAAATACCTTATTGGACGTCGAGGTTTTTTGATACATTTTAGCCAATGCATCCATTATCTCTTTCGTTGTATTTTATTTTCAAATATTGAAGGCCACCTACAGTGCCAAGCTCAGTCGTATCGTTCCTAGTGTCTTTCTGTCAAGAACCTCCCATTCTTTGTCCTTCATGGTCGTCATCTTCTTTGCTATTATGCCTAATGGTAGGAATAGATTCTTCTGATATAAATAATCTTTCATCTACATCTTCCATAACTGGTGGTTTTGTCCATTAAATTCCTTGACCCTAAACTTTCCATCTTTCATCATTGCTCCCACTCGAAACATGAACCCTATTTTCCTGCGAGTTACCTTTTGCTCTGATACCAGTTGTTAGAAAAACATGATTGTGGAGCAATAATATAAAACAAATGCGGAAATAAAACACAAAAGATACACAATAAAATAGAGACGCAGATATGCATGGTTCACCCAGTGTGGGCTACGTCCACCAGAGAAATTTCCAGGTCCTTCCTTCATTATTATCCAACAAATGAAGGGATACAACCTACAACACACCTCTGTAACTTCATATTCTTTCTCTCACAGTCTCCTCTCTCAGAATACAATATTTGCAATAATACACAACTGCAATACAATTCCCTCATAAAAGAGGGTTTCCTTCTAGGGAAAAAAACCCTAACACAACTTCTACCATCAGATCTGCGACCTTATAATGAACAGTCCAGATTTACTATGAAAATATAATATACAATTACAAGGAAATTTTTCCTTCAGGGGCATAGCCCCTAAACCCCCATCGGGGGACGTTTTCTGATATCCCTCGGATCCCGTGGGGGGCATAAGCCCCCTCAACTAGGAGGGGTGTATAGTATTCATGGAGTATAAACATGGTTGAAAACAAATATGTTTGAACCAGGAAGAAAATCAGGCTTCAAAACCAACACTTGGAACAGTGTCCTCGTTGACCCTGATGACCATCCATGGAAGAGGATATTTTGTTAAGTTGTTGCTCTTGGAAGTCCTCATGCAACAGAGGAATAATATGATGGATGTTTTCCCTTGACCAAGTCTTGAGGATTCTTGGTCATGTTTTTGGGACTTCGACAGGCTGTCAAAGGTGGAGCACAAGACGAAGTGGAGATCGCGGGATCTCAACCCCTTTTTAGGGATTTTCAGGTTTTGGGCTTACGTAACGGGTATGGGGATGTTGACCCATGGGCTTACCCATGTTTTGGCCCGATTTTGTAATGTATAAATAGAAATCTAGGCAATGTAGGAAATAGTTCTATCTATGTGATCGAAGAGTTGTAAGTTGTGCTAAGTG
The DNA here is from genome assembly GCA_009831015.1 of Picea engelmannii. Classification (NCBI taxonomy): domain Eukaryota; kingdom Viridiplantae; phylum Streptophyta; class Pinopsida; order Pinales; family Pinaceae; genus Picea; species Picea engelmannii. Next base: position 16,136 of record ML790632.1, on the reverse strand, counting down.
CAAGTAATAGTTGTAAGTGCTTCATGCATATTATGTGAGACTTGCAGAGCTAGCAAGTGATTGTAAGAGATTGTGGAAGGCTGTGTGTTATAACTCAAGGAAGGAGGATCTAGCAAAGAGTGTGCAGAGCTTGTGTGCTCTGCGAAGTCGATCTTGAGGCTATGTGCATGTAAGAAGATTGAAAGAAGCTAATAAAGAAGATGAAGAGTTGGTGGACTTAGCCCCAGGATGGGGGTGAACCACGCATATCCTGTGTTGTGAATGCTTTGTGTTTTTGGTTGTTCTTTTGTTTATGTGATTCAATGCTTAGTGCGATATTAAATGATAGATGAATCCGATATGATATTTTAGTGTTGAATAATGTGAATGAATGCTAGATCTTATCTCTATTTGTATGCTTAGTGCTTGAATCTATTGGGTCTGTGTGAATATTGTGTTGATATATTGTTAGGGTTTAGCTGCGTTATGAATTAAAGTTGAATACAAATGAACTGTAATAACTAATTACTCTATTAAGGTATTACAATCACATATTTGTGTCCCAGCTAAGGTTGTAGACACTGGAGTCCTACAACCACCCCTGCCTCTACCTTGAGTGAGACTTCATCTGCTTCGCAGGTGTTTTCGAAAGGGTCAGTAGTTAGGGTTTTCTTGGTGCATTGTTGTAGAGTTGAACCCTGGGTCTGCCCCTATGCCAACAAATGGTTCTGTTGTCAGGACCTGAAACTGTGGTTGCTGAGAACTGAGGAAGAAGAAGCTCTATGCGAAGATATAATCTGAAACTGTGATTGTTGGGAACTGAGGAAAATAAAGAAAGCTATGTGCGTAGATTTTCTACTTGACTTGTGAAGATCTGTGCTAAGGAAGGAGGCAGGTCTGAAGAAAAGAAGTAAGATCTGAATGATTTTGTGCTCTGATAGAGGTAAGAATAGTGAAAAGTTTTAGATCTGGAAGCTTTGTGCTCTGCCAAAAGTAATATAAGTGGAAATTTTGTTTCAAGACTATGGATCTAGGTATGTTTGATAAATTTTGTCCTAGCCTAAAAACTAGGGCGCAGCTAGAAGAAAGAAGATTTGATATAAGTAGATCTGATAAGAACAGTGAAAGATATGTTATACCTATGCATAGAAAGACTATTTGGACTAACCAATGGATGCAGGATTCTAGAAATAATTTTTTGCAGGTTAGCTACTATGATCCTAGTGCGCAATATAGGAAAGGTTGGGGATCATTTAAAAGAAAACGAGGATTAACCCTTTGTTATAGTTGCAGAAGACTGGGACATCTGGCTAAAGAATGTCCTGGTAGAAGATCTAGTTGTCTTTGTTGTAAAGCTATGGACCATGAAGTTTTAGATTGCCCTAGAATTATAGATAAGCTTGAAAAAATGAATATGAGACAAGAAGACCATGAAAAAGGTCAAGCAACTAAGACCATGGAAGAAACCCCGAAAGAATCAGAGACTGTATTGCTGTAAATTAAAGAAACCTTGAATGGCCACCGAAATTATCAACTTATTAGAGATCTTGAAAGGAAAAGAGTGCATATAAGCAAGAATAGGAGAATTTGACATTGATTGTGTTATGGATGAAGAAACACAGGTGAATATTATGACAATAATAACTTGGGAAATGTTAGGAAAGCCTGCTATGATTCCTTCATTGGGGGGAATAGGATTATTTTGAGGAAAGTTGATAACCCTATGTGGAAGACTTACCCAAATATCTATGAAGAATATTTTGAAGTTGTTAAATTTATTGAGAACAGTGCCCATTTTCTATATTATTAGGAAAACCTTGGATTGAAAGGGATCAGGCCAGAAGGAAAGGAGAAGAAGTCTTAGAGTAGAAAAAGAAAGAATTAAAAGGTTTCATGAATAGGAGGATCACAAACTTGATTGAAGAACAGGAGAACATATCGAAGCTATTTAGAACCAGAAACTTGGATATCGAACTTGAAAGAACACAAGAAGACTCACAGAATATTGAAGCACCTACTCCAGATAAATAAGAAGTATTGCTCTTGAATCCTAGGAAAGAATCTCAACAGTGCAAAGTTACTATGCCAAGAGGTGAAAAGAATCATAATGGAAAGAGGAACACCGAGACAAAGCTCACTGGAAAGCAGGCTAGAAAACTAAGAAAGAAGAGATCAAAGATCGAAAAGTTACAGAAGGTTCCAGAGGGAACTTCGCAGAAGGAAAATTTACAAAACTTTCACTTCATTGGGATATCAAAAAAGCGTCACATGGCATTTCACCATTGCGAAGCAATATAGCATTTGGGAACAGTATAACCGTTAGACCGATACCCCGAATGGGTAGAATTGCATTTATGGTCAGCATGCCCGCCATAAGACCGTTGGGACCGCATTGTAATGGACTGAACTGAATTAATGGAGGCTTCTCGCCCGTTGGAGAGATCTGTTGCCTAGTTATCTACTTATTCCATTGAACCTTGCACCGAGAAAAAACTTTCCAGCCATGATTATCTGAGCCCATAGATCACTTGATTTTTCACAATGATCATCGCACTATCACCATCCATCCCATTGCATTGACTAGTTATTCTTCAAACCCGAGATATTCAACCACGAGTGTGTATGTCTGAAGAACTTAGCGCAGTTGAAGAGTCTGTGAAGGAGGTACTCACTGACCTCATGACTGAAAGAGTAATGTCTATTTTTTTGGGTGTACAAGCATCATCGACGAGAGGAGTACAAGCCTCTTCATTGACCGCTCGTGGATCCGGACCATCTTGAGTCGTCACAGAAAATAGAACCAAGCACAGAGATGACCTAGCAAATGCGAATTTAATCCAGACCATATTACCTAACTACATCCTACCTCTAGCCGGCACGGTGAGTCATGATAGTGTGTCGAGAGATTTTGAGTACACCGTGGTTACTACATACCTCCCAAAGGGGATATGCGTAGTTAGAGCGCTGCAAGAAAAGATCGCAACGTTGATGTTCAGTGACTTCAACTTAGGAGACCGCAAGAACCATAGTATGCTCGCCCTGTATAAATACTTGATCAGGACAAAGGGGAAGAACTCGAAAATAATCCCCCAGCCGTGGACAATGAACCTTGCACAGTCCACCTTGTTGAATGTAATGAAAATCCCACACTTTGGAAGGCACAAGAAAGTTAACGCATGTATCAAGCTCCTACTTTCATGTTACCATGGCAGCTACTTATGGCTAGATCACTGTATCATAGTCGATCTGACGCTGATCCATAGGATCATCAAATTAAGTATGCAAGGACCTAACCCGTAGGACTTCTATCTAGAGAAAGCCACAGATCGCGCGTCAGCACAAAAGATCAAGGATACCTACGGCGATGTTCAGAAGGGGATGTGAGGCTACAAGGTAGCTTCCATCTAGAATGGTGTAGTGTGCCTATCATGCCAATTAATTGCAGGAAAGCTAGTAAGGAAGAACAGACCCACGTAGGTCACAGGATTTGTCGTTGACCTCGCAGGGAAATGTGTGGAAGGCGTATAGATGAACTGGGTGAAGTACCTAGTTAATCAGCTGGAATTAGACTGTCGCAAACCATAGGATCAAGGCTATGAGTTCCACTTTAGTTGACTCATGATCCTCATCACATTTGTTGCTTGGGAGATGTCAGAATGTGTGACCTTCCTGGACATTGAGTCATTCGAGCCGCTTGTTGTGAAGTTCACCACGCTCTGGTACTCGAGCAATATGGGAAAACAGTGGCAGTTGAACACAGTATTTCACACATGCTATCTCCAGCTGAAGAGTGATATCGAAGCTGAACCTCGCATGACATCGAAAACCCTACAGCGGTTCCGACCCCTCATGAAGTTTTGCGCAGATCAACACTTCATCTATATTACTGCGCAAAAAGATGAACATAAGGAGGAGCTTCAATCATACTACAAGCTCATAGAAGAAGACCTCGAGGAGATAACTAAGGACTGGTCAGCAGACTTCCTTATCCCCGCTGACCCTATAAAGATGTTTTATCATGAACTTGATAGCTCAGAGGCCACTCACAAAGAACATGACACACCCAAAACCAGTAGAAGGAAGAATACCGAAGAAGTCCAAGACTTAAGCAGCACCTCAAAAAAGATTGTTTTAGTATCACCTGGTCGAGGGGGTGATGAAAAAGTAGAAGAGATAAATGGAAAATAAGATGATCAGAAGCAAGGTGAAGTAGCACCACCCAGAGATGACGTTGATCCCTTAAAGAAGAGGAAGGTTTCTCCCCCAAAACCCTCTTCCCAAAAGAAATCCAGAGCCACCTTGACCAAGATGAAAACTGTGCTCACTGTTGATGACTTTGACTTCATCATTGCAGTTGTAAATGATGCCTCGCAGGAAATCTTGCGAAAACAGGAAGCCAAGAAGGAGGAGATGTACAACAAAATTGAGGTAGAACTCTGAGGGGTACAACAGGCCCTTCAGTCCAGTCACACAGTATCCACTGCACCCCTGCCATCGGGAGAACTAGAGTTGGGATATGTGCCAGCCCAACTCTGCCGACTAGTTGATGCGACCGAAGCTCGCCTTCGTCATGCACAGGAAGAAACAGAACAAGCCACCCAGGCCCTGAAGCAAGTGCAAGAAGTATTCATAGAACAACGTCGACTTGTAGAGCAGGAGAAGGTTTCTCTCCGGACCAACTTTGAAGAGAAGAAAGCACATATTCAGCAAGAAAAAGAACAGTTGCTCGTAGAGCAACTCGACGTGAAATAAGTAGTCAACAGAACACTCTGCTCTGTGACAGTCTTAGAGAAAAAGGCAGAATACCATGTTGAGCATCAAGTAGAGTAGCTTGTTGGAAGATATCCATTAGCTACAGCAAAGAATAGCATACTTGGAGCTCCGCATAGTGCCCATTACTCCGCGGGATGTAAGGGACCAAAGAGAAGCAACTGGCCAAAGCACAATTGAAAGAATCAAGGCCCTCACCATGGAATGTAAGAAAATAAGTGATCACAGTGCCCAAACTTATGAGAAACTCACTGAGAATCCAAAATTAAAGGCACTGGAATCACGGCTCTAGGAGGCGAAGCAGCAAACAGAAAAAATACAAGCGCAGTTGAAGCCCCTGTCATCTGTTGAAAGGATGAAATGATCCTAGGAGTAGCCCATCGCTCAACAGTAGGTCCACACCATTCATAACAGAGCCATGGAAGTGACTCAGAGGCTCCAACCTATAGAGGATGAGGCTTGTCAATTGTTCTCAGAGATCGAAGGTCGAGGAGAAAAGCTGGAGCAAGTCATCACTGCAGATGAACAACGCCTAGAGGGACCTGTAAACAAATTTGTTATCTAAGAGTTCGTTGAGCAGGAGGCCATGGCATAGCAACAATTTGAAGCAGCTCGAGGCTTTTGAAGTAGAGCTACCCAGATCAGAGTGACTCGGGATGAGTCACAGGTGAGTGTTGGGGGCCTATTGGCCCTTGACCAAGTTTTGAGGATTCTTGGTCATGTTTTTGGGACTTTGACGGGATGTCGAAGGCAAAGAGCAAGACGAAGCGAAGATCACAGGATCTCAGCCCCTTTTTAGGGATTTTTGGGTTTTGGGCTTATGTAACAGGTATGGGGATGTCGGCCCATGGGTTTACCCATGTTTTGGCCCGATTTTGTAATGTATAAATAGAAAGCTAGGCGATGTAGGAAATAGTTTGATCTATGTGATCGAAGAGTTGTAAGTTGTGCTAAGTGCAAGTAATAATTGTAAGTGATTTGTGCATACTGTGTGAGACTTGCAGAGCTAAGTGCAAGTGATTGTAAGAGATTATGGAAGGCTTTGTGCTATAACTCATGGAAGGAGGATCTAGCGAAGAGTGCACAGATATCCTGTCCTCTGCAAAGTTAATCTTAAGGATCTGTGCATGTAAGAAGATCGAAAGAAGCTAATAAAGAAGACGAAGAGTTGGTGGTCATAGCCCCAAGATGGGGGTGAACCACGTATATCCTGTGTTGTGAATTCTTTGTGCTTTTGGTTGTTTTATTGTTTATGTGATTCAATGCTTAGTGCAATGTTAAATGATAGATAAATCTGATATGATAGTTTAGTGTTGAATAATGTGAATGAAAGCTAGATCTGATCTTTATTTGTATGCTTAGTGCTTGAATCTATTGGGTTTGTGTGAATACAGCGTTGATCTGTTGTTAGGGTTTAGTTACACTGTGAATTAAAGCTCAATACTAATGAATTGTAATAACTATGTACTATGTTAAGGTATTACAATCACATATCTGTATCCCAGCTAAGGTTGCAGACACTGGAGTCCTACAACCACCCCTGCCTCTACCTCAGGTGAGACTTCATCTTCTTCGCAGGTGTTGCCGAAAGGGTCAGTAGTTAGGGTTTTGTTGGTGCATTGTTGTAGCGTTGAACCCTGGGTCTGCCCTTGTGCCAACAATGGATAATTTTTCCCAAATCCTTCAATGACTGCTGAGAACAACAAATGCATCTTCATCAAGTGACCACTTTAGAGGCACCACTCCTTTCAAGGTACAAGTTAATTTTGATATCCCCATATTTGAAGGTTAGATAGATGTTGATGCTTTGTAAAAGTGGTTAAACATACTAGAAGGTTATTTCTTTGTCCACAATTTTTCCAATAGGAAAAATATCACCTTTGCGCTCTTTAAGACAGTCTCCCATGTTAAACATTTTTGGGTGACTTACTGTGAGCATAACTCCACAGAGAAGTTTTGAATATTTGGGGTCGAGTCCACTTGGAACTCTTTTATGGATTTCTTCAAGGAACAGTATTACCCTGTTGGAAACTACAACAACCAATACACGAGATGGACTACACTGTGTCAGGAGAGGGACCAAACAGTGCTAGTGTTCAAAAATACCTTCCATACCTTGCGCACCAAGCTGGGTATCAGAGACTTTGAGTGACATATATTTCTAAAATACCATGGGGGTATACATAGGTACATACAAAAATAAATGTAGTTTCTAGCCATCTCATCGTTGGGAGCCGCGTATTGATATGCTATCAAAATTGACCAAAAATTTTAAGTAGAGGAATAAGAGAGAGTTTGGATCTATGAATGAATCACAGCAAAAGAAGGACAAAGGCTATTGGAAATTGTGTTTTCATTGATGTCAAAGGTAGACATGACTATGAAAGCCATGGATTCCATTGATATCACAGGCTAGGGGAGACTGAATGTTGTCAATGATATGGGAGACTATGAATGTCTCCATGCTTTGTGTTAATGATATTTTTCATATCTACTCTTTATAAATAAAGGAAAGAGGAATGAAACAAATCTGAATAAATCAAGGAACAAGATATGATAGGGGAAGAATCTGAGAATTAGATTAGGGCCAAGACAACAAAGGCACGACATGTTTCTGGATTCCATATAGAGGTACGAGGAGGACAAAATAATTTCGTTGCAAATCTGAGAAATGTTGAGCTTGAAAAGAAGTAAATGGAAACAATTTACTTATCCAATATTCAAAAAGAAGAATAACCTCAGTTGGTTTATAATGAAAAGGAGACATTAAGTTATTTAAATAAGAATGGGAAAGTTACATAAATATTTGCAAAGAATTAACTTTTAGTGGTTAAATCATGACCATTAATCTCCAGAAATCGATATTTAAGATCAAAGGATTGGGGCCTGATGCCCGATGCTAGATCAGGTTCCAAGTCATATCCACATGGAGTCCAAGTCATTTGTCACGAAAGAAACCAAGATAGTACAAAAAGCCATGCAGATTCCATGTGTAGTTCCATGTGTTAGGAGACGTATCAATGCCATGTCATCTAGTATACATGTAGAAAATTCCATGTGGAATTCACCTTATTTTCAACATAAACATGCTAGATCCATGAGATTTAAAAGAATTGACTAAGTATCAAGACAAGTGATGTTACAATGGAGTGCGGTGAGAACTTGAAAATTGACTAAGTATCAAGAAGGAATCAGTTGAATGGATGGACAGAGTCAACAAGTGAATAAGGAGATGTCTCGTGGAGCATGGTGAGACTTTGAAAAATGAACAAGCATGAGGAATCAATCAGATGCAGTGAGACTTCGAAAAATAATAAGTATGAGGAATTGGTCGAACGGACGGTGTCGACAAGTGAAGGATGAATATGTCTCATAGAATGTGGTGAAATGCTTGAAACGTTTCTAAGTATAGTTAAAAATGAGTACGACAGAACTTGAGGGTATATTCTGGAGGCCACGAAAGTTTGAATACAATGCCTTAGACCCGTGGTGAAAAGCTTGAAAAATTTTATAGGTGCAAATTAAGTGTAGTGAAACTCGAGGGTGATTATGGATGTCGCAGAAGTGTGAATGCAAATGTATTAAACCTACGGTTAATGAGATCAACGACTGAGGTTAATCATATCAGATGATGGTTGTGAGCTAAAGGTTTAAGGTATGTTAAAACTAGATCAATGATCAATATTAAATATGAAGGAATGATCAGATGGTCACTATGTTGCTATGCTAATGGTCGGTGAATGAGATCAATGAATACGATTTAATTGATAAGGAAGATCCGATGACTATTGAGTATTGAGTGATATGTTGAGTAACTCAATATTCTAAGAAGATATCAATGGATGAGAATCGATCAGGAACTAGGTCCAATAGGTGTTGAGCAATGAGGCCATTTGCGTGTTGTATTAAACAATGAGCAAATCAACGATCGATATTAGATCGAAGATGGATCGAATGGTGGATGAGTGTTGAGGTTGTGTTGCATGTTTTGATGGATAGAGAAAATATCAATGACCATGATCAATTCAAGGGACCACATCCTAACACTGTTGACAGTCAAGGTTTATGCTCGGTCCAATGAGTAAATAACATGAGAAATAGAAGAAAGTTGGGACTAGTCTTGAATAATTTATGAAGTACATTTTTTAAGGAAGAGCCAAGAGATCTAGATCTGACCTCATGAGTAATATTGTTTTTGGATATATGGACAAACACTTGGGTGTATGCTTTGTATAAATAACGATGCTCAAATCCAAGTCAAGTGTAAAAAGGAGCATGTAAGTGTGTGGATCGTGTGGAGAGAATCTATGAAGCTTTGAGGTCAGAGGATTCTAGAGAATGAAAGGAAGACAATGTAATCATCTAAGGGTGGTTGGGAGGTGCAAGGTCTAAGGAAATTATGAAATCAAGATTATTATGAACTAAAGGAATGTGGTGTGACAACAGAGACAAAGTAGCAGTTGTATGCAAGTGAAGGATTGAAGTAAAGAGAATATTTGACATTATTGATAAATTGAGGATATTGGTGTCTCTAGTAGGTTGGTGCTCAACTAAGGGGATTGGTGTCTCTTGTAGGTTGGTGCCTACAAATATTGTAGTTGTAGGTTGGTGCCTTCAGGAAGTGTTGATTTGGTGCTTAGCTAAGGGGATTGGTGTCTCCTGTAGATCGACTCCTGCAAACATTGTAACAGTAGTTTGGTGCCTACACGATTTTATAAGAAGAAAAAAAATTGTGGTTTTCTCCCATTTGGGTTTCCACATTAAATATCTGTGTATTGTGGATTGTATGGTTGTGTATTTATCATTAAAAATTATAGTTTGTAAAATAACACATTGATAAATATTGAAAGAAAAGGAAAAGTAGTTTTTCATTGATTCACCCCCCCTCTCAGTATAAATAAGTGTGCCAACAATTGGTTTTATAATGGATTCCTTCTAGAACAATCTAACCCCTGGAAAGTGAATCCTTGTAGCACACATGGATAGATAGGAAGGTTTGTCTACAAACAAAGCTCCATTATTTAATGGATCCAATTATGCATTATGGAGCATACGAATGAAACATCATTTGATGAAACTTGGGTTTGATGTTTGGAGTGTAATTAAGAAGGTTACATAGCTCCAAAAACTCCACCTATAGATATAGTTGGAAAGAAGCTCAGTGAAAATAACTCTAAGGCCATTAGTGCAATTCTGAATGGTCCGGCAGATCTAGTATTTTTCAAAGTGATGCATTGTCGTTCAGCAAAAGAAATGTGGGACAAGTTACAAAAAATATATGAAGGGGGTGACAAGTTCAAGAAGGAAAAGTTAAAAACTCATAGAGGACAATTTGAGACCCTCAAGATTAATGAAGAGAAGAGTATTGCAAATTATTTTCTTCATGTGGATGAGATTGTCAATACTATCAGAGGATTGGGTGAAGATATTGAAGAATCCATCATTGTACAAAAGGTGCTTAGATCACTCCCCTCAAGATTTAATCCCAAGATGTTTTCCATTGAAGAATTAAAAGACTTAGATGGGCTGACAATGGATGAGTTGCACAGAATCCTCACTTCATATGAAATGAGGATAGAATAATATAATCCAACAAAGATATCAATGAAGGAAGCAACCTTCAAGGCATCAAAGAAGATAAATGCATAAGAATACAAGACAAGTGACAAATCAGATAGTGAATCAGGCCCATAAGAAGCTAACTTTGACAGAAAATTCAAGAGGGGGACATGCAAATACAAAGGTAAGCTTCCCTTCAAATGATTTAATTGTGGAGAAGTAGGACACTTTGCTAATAAATGTCCTTATTCAGAAAGTGGAAATAACAATGCAAAAGAAGATTCTAGTTTCAAAAGGTACAAGAAGGGTAAGACTGGAAAAGAGGAGGAAGTTCTACAGAAAAAAAGAAGAATCTATAAACCAATGAGGAGAACAACACTTCATATGATAGTGACAGTGAAACAAAAGAGATTATCTTCATGGGTATAGAAACACAGACATATGTCCCAGAAAATAAAGACACAAATTCAACAAAAGAAGACAATCTTGAAAGTGATGTAGAAGCAGATCTTGAAGCAAAACTCATTAGTGCCTTGGAAGAAATAGATAGACTCAAAGAAAGGAATAGAAATTAGAAAAAGGAATTGCAAAAATATAAAGACAAGGAACATGATATTGAATAAACAGAGAAGACAGTAACTATCTGAAAGACTCAAATAGAAGAGGCAAAGAGAATTGAAGAAGTCTAAAGAGCCCAGCTAAAAGAAAAGGAAGATGTTTGCAATAGGATGGAATCTGAAATAGTTTATCTAAAAAAGGAGTTGTAAATATCACATACCAACAAAATTTGAAAAGATCTCTAAAATTGATCCAGGAGGATCTAAGGAACACTCACAGAGGTCTAGGAGGATCTGAAACACTCACAGAGGTCCCAGGGCATCCATAAATGCTCAAAATTTGACCATTCAAAATTCTCTCAAAAATGGCATCGATGTGTAGAGCTCATTGTCATATTTCCAACCATGCAAATGGAAAGTCAAACCAATTTTGTATGCAAAATATATGGATGGTCAAAGTTCAATTCAAAGGGGTAAAAGGGTGACATGTGTCACCACTACAAGGGTGACATGTGGCATGACCATACAGATGACATGGCCACAACCCAAGGTTCCACATAGGTTGACCATATGTTGACTAGGCATATAAGTTGGCAATTGACTGGGCAAGGTACAATCCAGTTGAACCAATCACATATTGACACATGGAAAGTTTCAACCAATGAGAGGTCACCACATGGAAACCTACCATTGGCCTATATTGGTATGGTTTATCAAAAATTATGGATTTGACGGGGGTTGAACCCACGACCTCCATAACCTCCCAAGGTCTTAACAAAGCCCCACTACCAATGCGCCACTACAGTGTTACTTAACCATATATATCACCAAATATATTTAAGTTTTGATAAAGTTTTAATTGGTGGAAAAAAGGTTGAGGGAATAATTCCTCAACCCTTAGCTTATGGTCATGTAATATGGCATATAATCGTAACCAAATGTTGTGGGGGGCTAATCGTATACTTGTGACCAAATATTTTGTGTGAATGTTTATGGTACCACATATATACTATATATATATAAAACAACTACCAAATATGCTAATGAGGAGAGGATCATGGGGAATATAACCCCAGAACTCCTCTATGTTTAGCTATGGTTTTAAACAATGTGCTATGAGCGCCACCTTTAACGAAGATGTCATCATAAATAGTTTTAAGTTGCTTAATATCGATGTAGAGGTTTTCAGACCTAGGCCTATATATTGGGTAGAGATCCCAATGTACATGCATTCCTAGGTCTACACGGATCTCAAGGTGTCACAGTTTTCAATGTGGGGTACAGATTTCTAGGTCGTATATATTTCTCGATTTGCGTGCTAACAAGAGGTTAAGTGTGGTCGTCTCATAAAGCATGCCATGAGGTATATTGACAGAACATAGGAAACTTTATACTCATTTTTCATGATTTTTCGCAAGGATCGTGAATTTGAGGTTGATTTTGTGATTTGAGGTCATTTGTAAAAGTATTATCTCAATTTTCCATTAATGAGCATTTAGCACACTATTTTGCGTGTCGAAGAGGGTGAAATTGAGCCAGTTCAGAATTTGGTCGACTTTATAGTCAAATTTATCAAAATTTGGAAAGGATTTCAATGGTGAACTTATTTTCTTGTTTTGAGTAATGGAATTAAAGAGATTCCGTTAAAATGGCTCTTTGCAAGCATATTTTAATGTAATTTGGTCTTTCGAGATGATGGAGAACAATCATGCTATCTAAAGGGACTTTGAATATGAAGTGATGTATTTCATCTACATATGTATTTTGAGTTATTTTATTTTATGTTGTGTCATCTCACTTTTCTGCAAGTTAATCATCAATTTATGGGTTTTTGGGTAAAGATCACATCATCAGAATTTTTGAAATCACCTCAATACGATCAGTAAATTATCTTGAACCAAGTTAGATGTTGCATTTAATTATTTAAAAGAATAAGTGGTGTCTAAGGATTTCCGGATCAAGTGGTATCAGAGCTAGTTTTGACGTGTATTGCAAGTTGTTGATGTGATGAGATCCAAGATTTCAGTTGGTGAGGATTTTGAAGACTCTTATCAAGAAGGAAGAATGAGTAAAGTTCTCATGAAGTTGACGTTGCAAAAGAAAAATAATTGGAAAATCCAGAAGGAGAATTATGAGTTAAGAATGCAGTTGCAAGATCTTCAGGAAGATAAGCAGAGGTCGCGAGATCGATTGTTATGTCATGAGGAATTCCATAGGGGTATTTTTCATGACTTAGAAAGAAAGTTGCATGTCAGGAATCAAGTATTGGCATCATCAATACCAATCCATGAAGATTGGCAAGATGATATTGTAAAGTCTCCAATGCAAAAGGGACTACCTCTTTCAAAAGGCATCATCGAGAAAAATGATTCCTCATAGTATTCCTCTTCCCATCAAGATGGAGAATGCTCGAGGATAGTTGAAGAAAGGAGAAATTCAAATGAATAAGTCCTACATAAGTAGTTAGCCTTACCTTCTAGTCCATAGAAAGGTAATATGTGTAATACATCCATAGGTAATTTTAATAACCCCCCCCTAAATTTATATGTATAATATATGGGTGAATCCTCATGGTACATAGGAAAAATTGAAGGCTATTTTATCAATAATATAATATGTTTGTATAGTAACAACTTCAACAGACAGACCTTGAAGCGATGAGTGCTCTGCAACTTAGGTTTAGGGTTTAGGCCGCACGGTCACAATATTTGCCCCGCTGGGGCTCATGACTCTGAAGGAGGGAGGGCCGAACGGCACCTCTTACAGCCAGGCCACAATGAATGGAAGCTTGGGAGAAGGATCAAAGTGACCCACCATCAAGCCTCCTCCAGATCAACGCTTAAAGCTCCTGACGGAAGGATCCTTCAAGGATCGGGAGATGGACATTGACCCAGAAAATGTGGCTACACCTGCAACAGCATCAATACCATGGCTACCAGACAAATGCACCCCATAAGCACCACAGGCCCCGAAATACATCATTATCTCACCACGCATAGAGGAACAAAAGCAATATATGAGAGACTATGCCCTAGTAGGAAAATCCCTAGGGCTCTGGACTTTAGAAAGGGACTTGATCAAATGGATACAACACTGGTGGAACCCAAAAGGAGACTATGAACTACAACTGGGATCCAAGGGATTCTTCATGATTATCCTGCACAACCTCGAAGACAGCAACCGCATTTTTTATGGAGGGCCTTATTTTTACAACTCAGCGGGACTCTTCTTAAGATTCTGGACTGAGAAGTTCAACCCTGAAAAGGAAGATTTTGCACATGCACTAGTATGGATCCGACTATACTCCCTACCCCGGGAATTTTGGTTGGAAGAGGTTCTAGCAGGCATAGGCAACACCATCGGAATCTATGTTAAGTCTTCAGAGGCCACAAAGAAGAGACGGTACACTTCCTATGTATGCATCTGCGTATACCTGAATATAGCCAAGCCATTCCCAGGATCCATAATCCTATAATACCATGACGAGGACAGGATCCAAACCATCGACTATGAACACATCTCGTTCAGATGTAGGAAATTTCATGAGCACGGACATCTCTTCAGAGAATGCCCCCTCAATGTTGCACACAAAGAGGGGAACCCAGAGTTCGACAAAGACAAGGAAGGATTCGCTCAACCAGCAGGAAAGAGAAGACAAGGAGAACGAAAGCAGCCAGCCCAGGTAAGTAAAGATCCATCCACTAGTAATAAATATGCAATACTACAAGATCAACCGGAGAATCCATCAATCCCCAAAAACCCCAAAGATTCCCACGCGGAAAACACACCCCAACACATGAGCCCAGGGAGTGAACGACCAATACAGGAGAAGGATCTATATAACTCATCTTTAGACCCCACTGTCAAACAGCAGGACCATTTGGAGGCAGAGGATGGGGACGTCGAAATGGAGCTAGACGAGCAAGAACTAGCTGGGGTGGACCTAGAGCATCTCGAACATGCCTATAGACACCAAAAAATGTACACCATACCTTAGGATCAATTACGGAAAGTGCATAAGGTCTTCCTTAACTCCTCAGCTGGATCCACAAGTCGATCCAGCAAGGGTCTGGGAATACTGGGTAATCAACCAAAAAGCCAGAGCAAAACTCAAAAAGACGAAAAGAAAAAAGGAAGGAAGTCGACAAACAAGCTCATACAAGAGATAGGTCACTTCATGGTGAACTCCAGTCAAATCCACCTCATCTCGGACAGCTTTCCCCCTCTCCCCACCCACTCATCCTTTTGAAGATTATCTCCTGGAATATAAGAGGCCTCAATGAACATAGCAAGCAAAAAATGCTATGAGATCTTATCTTTGCAGAAAAACCGGATATAATGTTACTTCAAGAAACAAAATGCACCACTGAAGACATCGATAGGCTACTCCCCCACTGTTGGAAACAAGGGGAAGCAGTTTCTACTACAGCCATAGGTACAGTTGGAGGATCAACTATCCTTTGGAACACTGTTAAGAAATTGAATAGATCTAAAGATATAATCACCACAAATGTTGAATACGCAATAGATTCACAAGCAAGATAGAAGAAACCACACTTTATTATTACCAAACCCTTGAGGTAGGGCAACACCATACAATGGATCATATTATGGAAGGGATCCTCTCATGTTCACTTGCCTCTTCGAGGGGGCATCCTCCTATTGAGCTTCAGCTCCAAATACAATAATTATCTTCATATCTCATTACATTGCTTGAACCCCTTTATATAGTGCTATCATCTCCTAAGAACATTCTAGAGGAGGAATCTTCTAGAAGTAGAACCTTCTAAGAAGCCCTCTTACATTAATTATATTTAATTATCCATTTATTATATCTAACTACTATAATGGGCCTTATTTAATAATATAGTGGACCTAGTCCACCTTACATTGAATGACCTCCACTATTATCAATATGGGCCCTCTAGGCCCCCCCACTACCTCTCTAACTACCTTACATTTCATCCCCCTTATGAAAGCGTTGTCCTCAACGCTTGATGTACAACCATATACCAGGGTCCCATGGATAATTGTGGACCATAATGTTGAAGAATATTGAAGAACCAGGGTCCCATGTAGAAAAGAAATCCACCATGCTGAAGTAGTTCAACCACCATTGTAAGCCTGAGTCCCATGTCCAAGTGCTCATGTGAACTCCCCGAAGAAGATTTTGGAACCCAATAACCAACTCCAAATGATGCTCCAAAGACTGACACCTATCATGTGGATCCAAATAAGAAGATCCATACACATAGTGGAAAATGGTCGTAG
>ML790631.1:400194-419227 GCA_009831015.1 Picea engelmannii | reverse complement strand
TCCAACCCTTGCACGAATGGATCAAGATCAAATGATGATGCCTTCACTAATTTCTCCCCCTTTTCACCATGGAAATGCCTCCAATTTATAGGCTTTGAGAGGCTCAACCACCTTGGGTATTTTTGGAATTGGTTGAGGATATGGCTCAATAAGTTATGATTTCTTCTTTAGTTAGAGCCATGGAGTAGTATTCGAGCTAAACCAAACCCATCCTTTTAGATTCATCCCTTATAAAGAGGTGGGATTCACCATGATTTCCTCTAACCAATATGACACTACCTTAGATTTGAAGACAGGGCACCATGGCACTTCTTTATCATGGCAGAGGGAGCACTGACACTCCCTAAGCATGGCAGGGGAGCACCAGTTTTATTAATTTCTCCAAAATGGTCAAATTCTCGAGTAAAAAACATGATTCGACTATTAGATGATGGGGCTTCTTCTTCTAACATGACTTAGGGGTTGTGACAATTGTTTCCATGGTGTCGATTGAGTTGTGACACTAAAAAAAAGTGTGTGAGACAAGTTATGACACTTGTGACAGTTAAAGTGTGACACTTATGACACTTGCAAAACTTGCGATATGATGCCCAAGTGTGGAATTTTGACATGTAACATTGGCCATTTAAGGAGAAATCAGGCCAAGAGAGAGGGAGAATAAGGCATTGAAAGCCTTGTGTAATTTCCATGTACAATATGCCTATATTTTAATGGAAAGTTTAACACTCTGTTTCGAGTGTGATACAAGATGAAGGTGTGAAACATGTTCTTTCTATGACAGTGTATATCTCCGCGTACATGGTAAATATTGTGGTTGTAGGTCTCGAGTCAATCTATAGGTTTAAAGGTTCAAGGAGGGAAAGATATATTGGTTCGAGTATATTGTGAACTGGATCAAGAGGCATGTACAGATGTGTGCAAAGACATTGTAATAGAGAAATGTTAGAAGTCAATATCAAGAAGAGATCTTGATAGTATAGATTGATTGATGCTTTTATTTTAAATTTGGTTATGAGAATTTTGTTTGTAGGTTGGAGCAGATAAGAGAGAAGCTATGAAAGCTAGAAACATTGTAATAGATAACCATTGGTGTTCCTGAATGAAGGGAGAAAAAACATATGTGAGATCTTAGAGAAAAGAAGAATGTGGTAAGAACTTGATAGTTCCAGCTGAGGTTGGAATGAGGAGGACAAGTTGAATGTTCTCAAAGAAATAAAGTGGATCTCCAGAATCCAAGAAGATAAAGGAGTGCTCAAGGATGTTCTAAGAGAGAGAACCACAGGAATACCAGAGGACTAGGTTATGGAGAAGGTTTGGTAAGGTATGGGTAGTAGGCTAATGGAGAGAGCTTGTTATAAAGGCTTGAGTGTTTTCTATAAGTGGAAAAGGTAAAGTTTATAAAGGAGATAAAGACAATGGCTATTTATGGTCATTGCAGAGGTTCAAAGAGAAGCCACAATAGGGAAAAGGAAGATTCCAAAGCAGATAGCATAAGTAAGAAGACGAGTCCAAGGGAAATCGATAGAGAGTTGATTGAGTTAAGGATACAAATCAATTACACTGGACAACTGCTACAAAATAAAATGAAAGAGAACTAGAGACAAGAATGGAGTATGAGGAAGAAAGTAAAGTGGCCAGTGATGAAACTGTTTGTGAAGCAGTTGAGGAAAATCTTGAGGAGTTTGAAGCATAGGTTGAATGCTTGGATAGATAAGGAAAAACTTAGAGGAGTTGAGTTCATATTGAGGCCATTGACTGAAGGAAAAGTTCACTATTGTGAACTAGAGCATGGATACATCCCTGGAAAGGATAATGTTGAGAGGAGACCTATTGAGAGTCTCACAGACTGCTTGAAGAGTGAAGATGAGAGACTTGCAGGAAGTCTCATGAACTCTTTGGAGAGTTCAGATCAACAAATGGATATGCTGACAGGGAAATCAAAGGAAGATAGAGAACCTGATATTTTTAAATCTAACATTTTGTGTGTGGTTGCAGGATTAGCAGGTGGTGAGTCACTTGAAGCTGTCAAAAAGAAGAAGGAAGAAAAAGAAATGTATTCTTACATCCCCGAGAGAGGAAAAAGTTAGAATTATGTTATGAAGATGGAGGATGAGACAAAATTGTATCATAAGGAAAACCAAGAGGAATCCCATACATATTTTTCCAGTGAGGTTGTTGAGAGATAGATAGAAAGAAAAAATACTACAAGGAGTAAAGAAGAATTGTCTCATAGAGACAACCAAAGGTAAATTGAAGAAAATCATTCTGATGCAATGATTTCAAAGTGGAATGAAGATTGATTTATTGGAAGAATTGCCGAGGAAACATGATTCATAAGAAGTAAGTACATCCATTGGAAGAACATGTTCACATGTGCCTTGCAGTAATGAAGAAATGCTTATAGCATCTAAGAAGGAATATGTAAATTTTAATTTTCAAATTAATTTGAAGGATGCATACATAGAAGGGAATAATGAACATAACATGGTGATCAGATAAATAGAACCTAAACTATTTCCCGAAGATGAAGAAATACCTCAAATTCAACATTTAGAGTTGATGAATTTTGAAGAAGAAATGAGATTTTTATAGGAATGGTTTGCTAGGGATATAATAAATGAAGATTGCAGAGAAGCTGTAGACATAATTGATTTGAAGTAGCAGATCAAAGTTCCAAACAACAATGGCATAAATAAATAAGAGAGTAAGAATTCTGAAGATATAGACAATAAGGAAATGCAACAATCAGTGGACAAGAATAATAACAAAGTTCAACAAGGAAACAACAACAGATTGCAGAGCATGTCCCAACCAGAGGAAAAGTTGGACATTGAGATTCAAGTGATGAGGATGTTGATGATGAAAGTGTCTCATAGGAGACATACTGAACTAAAGAAGACAGTCCGCAACAGAGTGCAATTGATTGCACAAATTCACATCAGCAAGGAAGGAGGAGTATAGTAGAATTATATTTGGGATCCTGGAAAGTTGAAATCAACAATAATGCAGTAGGACAACAAAGCAAGTGGAAAGCTACAACATAAAGTTTGGGATCCAGGAGGAGATTGGAAATGGAACTCATGATCAAGATGTCATGAACATTTTTGTTCCTTTGGAGTCTGATGTAGGAACATTTTGGCCTCCAAAATCTAGCATATTTGTCAAGACCTAGGGGGTCTTCATTTACTAGGGAGTTGGTTCCCTAATAGCTTTATTTAATGTAAATTCCTATGTTTTGTTTAAGGAATTCTAGAATGTTGAGTTGGATTGCTTAGTTAAAATGCATTGCAATCAGATCTGCTTCTAAGAAGAGATCTCGAGAGTTTTGAGTAAGTTGAAGAGATAGAGAATGATCTTAGGATAATGGGGGAGATCTTAGAGATCTTGAGTGATTTGTGGACTCTCTTGAGTGTTTTTTGGATCTAGAGATCCTAGGGGGTTGATTTAGGAGTGTTGTCGAGATTTTTTTGGATCTGAAACAGATTATAATTTCAGAATCTTTTGAATAAATTGTAAACCTATGAAGCATATAGAGTTGGCCATTAGAGAATAAATCAGGCCATGAGAGGTTGGCCATTAAAGGAGAAATTGGCGCAGACCCCCCCTTCTCTCCTTCAGAGCTTCTCGACCTCTCAGTCTAGGATCGTTTGAACACCTGAGTTTAAGTGACTCTTCAACTCCCTGTTGGAACCTGATAAACTTTATCACAAGTCTCTCTTTCTTCAAAGTGTGGGTCCTCTTAACCTCGCGACTCTCTTCTTGGCCCTTCGAAGAAAGTTGGCGGTGACTCTCATTCTCTATGCTAGGCCCTTTCTATTAATGTGACCTCAGGCTGTGTCTCGAGACTAAACCACAAAAAACGCTTCGGGCTTTGGGCTTCAGCTTGTCCCACGACAACCAACTCCTATGTTCCTAAACTCCGAATAGGGGAACTCAAATGTCGCGAGGATCAACAGTCGTCGTCCCTCCTTTAGATCGACGACTGCGATCTATTTGGACTCCGGCCTTCGAGAGTCTCTCGCTATCCTCTTTTGATATCTTCCGGAGTGCTACTCCTCCGAATCACGCGGATCGCTTCCACGCGTCCCTTCTAGATGTGACAGTATGGATTCAAACCACTCTTCACGACTTCACAAAGATTCCTGTTTGCTCTTGGAAAACCTTCCGGAGCTCCAACTCTCAAATATGATGATCTCTTTCCACCTGTCTCCTCCCGACAATGGAAAATTTCACGGTCTTTGAGACTTCGGAAAGTCCTCGACCTTCTTGCACACTTATAACAATTTTTGCCCGAGACTTAGACTGTCCTTGACCTTTTTCGACGCTAGTCCTTCTGATATTTTGCTCAGCTTGAAACCTTAGAGGTTCTCAGTTCTCCTGCATCCTTCCATAGACTTTCTAGTGCCCTCTTGGAAACTTAACACCCTTCCTCATGAGCTTGTAAGATGAACTTATTGTGTCCTTGGTGCACTCCTTGCGCTTGGTTCAACCTTCTGACGGATTCTCCCTGAGCCCTTCCAGAAGTATTAAGGCATATCCTTTCCTTGCTTGATGCACTCTTGCAAAGCCTCCCTTCCTCAGAGTACTAAAAAACCCTAGGGTTCTCTCAATGCTTCCAACACTCCAGAATGTGTTTCTCCCGTGTGCACTCGCACTAGCTCAATGCCCTCCTAGCAGAGTCTTACAGAGTATTCAACAACTTTGCATTGCGTTTTCTCCCACACATCCTTTCTTTCCAAGCTATTAAGAAACCCTGAAATTCCCCTCCGAGTCTATAAATTATTCTGGTGTGCCCTCCTGGCAGCTTCTCTTCCGACTCGAATGAGTTCAGACACACACTCCTTGTGTCGACTCACAGAGTCTCAACTCTCTATCTCACACTCCTTGCACTTATCCTAGAGAAATAGAACTAACCCAACACACTCACAGATAGAAGATTATAACTCTATGCTTGCAGACGATTCCTAACATACATCTATAGTACAAACACATACAAATGACATTCATAACTAAACATCCATTACACAGAAATTGACAAACATGAAAATCTGTTACTTTCTATTAATGGTGGAATGTCCATTACAATATGTGAGACCCGACTATGACTAAGTCTTGGCTCTCAACTCTGCTATCCTATATACTCTATCCTCTATCTCCTATATGCTCTATTGGAAACAATACAAGAGTTTATACAAGAGGGGCTCGATGAGCTTCCCTCCAAGCTAAGCTAGTGGTGTCTAATCACCATTCAAAATGCTTGACTAATGAGGTAGATTACAATGGTGGAAATATGATCCAAATTAGATACAGATCCCTCCTACCATCAACCACTTAGTGGTGACCTCATCTACAGCTTGTGCGGAGTCACAACTTAGCTCTACCAACCTGTCAACATTTATTGCCTTGATCATGATTTAGATTTTCGAAGGCAAAAATGAGAGGGTGTCGCCTCTCCCTTCCTTGAATGCACACCAATCATGCTAATCAACTGGCACATGTTGAGGTGGAGTGATGCTCCTGCATCAGAAATCAAGCCAAGAGAGAGGGAGAATAAGGCATTGAGAGCCTTGTGTAATTTCCATGTGCAGTATGTGTGTATTTTAATGGAAAGTTTAACACTTTGTTTCGAGTGTGATACAATATGAGGGTGTGAAACTTGTTCCTTATGTGATAGTGTATGTCTCTATGCACATGGTAAATTGTGCGGTTGCAGGTCTCGAGTCAATCTGCAGGTTTAAAGGTTCAAGGACGAAAAGATATACTGGTTCGATTGTATTGGGAATTGGTACAAGAAACGTGAGAAAGGGCCTAGTTGTAAAAATTCTCTGGAGTAAGAAACCCTACCCAGTTATCATCGATCACTATAAGGATCGATGATCCTCACATATATGTTTGCAAATGTGTATAGGCAATGATCCATCATGGAATGGAAGTGTAGACGCATCAGATATTTAGATTGAGTCATAAGAACAGTGGGATCGAGTCGAAGAATTTATAGGAGCCGTTGATGAGAAGATCATAACCAATAAGTCAAAGCTGTGAATGGTGGAATAGAGTGAGATTCGACCGTTGATCGTAAACTTGATCAATGATCCAACTTCATTCACATTTGGAAGTGTGCGAGGTTTAGTCTAGAGGTTGAAATGCAAAAGTTCAATACCGGTGGTTTTGAAGTTCCATGTGTTTGCACAAAGTTTATTCGCATTTTGACTTGTGCTATTTAAAATCCATTTTTGTGATATGCAAAACGCCCTTTGGATAAGCCTTTGATCATAGGTTTTTGTCACAAGAGAACAAGGTAAGCACCTTGTTTGTTAGCTATTGGTAATGAGTTGAGGTCACAAGAGGATAAACCAAGCGCTTGAGACTTAGTGTTGTATACTTTTCGCCACTTGGATGAGCAAAAGAGAGACACCTACAAGTCGAGTTGGGTCAGCTGAACATGAAAAAAATTAGTGCAAGAGTTAGACACATCAAGCACAAGAAATAAATAAACAACTAAGCTAATAACAACTAAAGAAACAAAACTAAAGTGCATAAGGAAGTTAGAACCAAAATCAACAAAAAAATTGACCAATATTCATGCCTCCAATGGATAGATTGTATTATTGGGAAAACACCAAAGAGAAAGAGAGACTTATGGGTCCCCTCTTCCTCCAAGGGAGGGCTCTTGAATCCTCTATGTGAGAGATATTATTACAAATAACAAAGTAAAAAGGAAATGGTGAAGAAATCCAAAGCTCATTCCCTTAAGAGGTGAGGAGAATAGCTCAATGAAATGATGCTTGTATGCTCCAAGAAGGAAAGAGGTTACTTGTAGGAGAATAAAGGAAGCATAACAATACAAATAGATTCTTGAAAATGTAGTGCACTCATGGCCTCTTTTTATAGCAAATCTTTGAGGCATTATCCAACCGGTCTTTAGTGTGAACAAGGGGGCCTTTAGGGCACCCTTAGGTCTTTGACCAGCCCCCCACTCGGATTCAGTTCGGATTTGAGGGTAAAATCAACTTGGGAGCTGAACTAGAAGTGGGTGGGAGGTAGACTAGAATCATAAATGCATCGTTCTTAGGTGTGCATGGCTTTTTGCGTACACAATAGCGCATCGGGCACATATGCACTTTTTCGACGTTTTCGACTGGTGCACGTGCGCGCGCTTCATTTGTATTATGAGCGCATGTTGATTTTATAAGCAATTGTATAGTTTGTACCCTTTGGAAATGCATTTTTTGGTCCATGAATGAACTAATAGGTGTTTGGAGATGCTGGATTCCTATAACCATTTGCAAACGAAATTTCAATGATAACAAATGCCCCCTGATGTGTGAGGTTAGGAGAATATGTATAGTCGAAATACATCAATGTTTCTTCTATTGAGAATACTATTGTAAGGAAGAGTCTTGAGAGGAATTGCAAGAGCGACCCATTGGAGGGAGAGGGGAACCTGTGGGACCCAAACCTTTCTCAAGGTGTGGAAAAAATAAAAAATGTATACAAACGAGGCGGGCATGCCCCATGCTCATGTTATGTAAATCAAATGTGTAAGACAATAACTGAAGTTGTATGCTGATGTAGATAACTACAGTGCCCTCCAGGGTGGTTTGATAATGGCATATGACTATTCTTATGGTGAACATACTCTGAAAAGAGGTGATGACACTTGTAGTAAATGTTGATGACTTGCAGGCATTGATGGCCCAACAAGTATCAAAGGTCTTCGGCTAGTATAAAACAACTGCAATAGTCACAAAGTAAGACCCACCGCAACATGAGATTGTGTTGAATTCACATGTTATGGGGGTCAATGACAACAAAGAGCAATGATGGTTCTCTTTGTGCTGTCCGAGACTCCGCATTGTAAAGGTAATGAGAGTCAAGATACCGTCTCCCTTTTGGAAACTGTGTTGATGTCGACAGAAAGGGAGACGTGACTCCAAGAAGCAAAGGGCTTCATGAAATCCACTGGATGAGATCAAAAACCGATGAGGAACATGGACGAAGTCAATATGTAGTGAGACTCAAGACTTCCCTTGGTTGGGGATATATGTGAAGTATGAGTGGCAGAAACTGTGAAACTGAATCTAGCGTCAGGGGGACGACTAGACGTGGGTTAAATTGTGCCATAGGCGTGACAAAGTGGACAAACTCAGAGATTGTAGGTACATGGACTGGGGGATACTCAGGGTTTATGGATGATGTCAACAAGAGTAGAAGGTAATGAATGCCCCAACCAAGGGCGACAGGGGTTGCATTTCCAAAAAAAGAAGGTCGTTAAGGGTGACAACAAAAAGCTATGTAAATGCTGGAAATAAAGGTTTTGTACGATTACCAAATGAATAAAGAATAATTTGGGATAAGTGTGCAGATACAGAAATGGGTGCCCCAGTGTAAGATGGCTTGGCCTATGAGGGCACAAGTTGTGGGGAGAACTGGTGGAGGGTGGGGGCCCCATAGGTGGGTTTGTGTATGAGGTAAATGAATGGAGGGAAATCTGCAGATGGGAAAACTGATGGTGGATGAAATGGGGGGTCAATGATACTGTGGAGGCACAGTCAAATGATAACCATGAGGAGATATCCTGGGAGTCCATTGGGAAATCTAGCATAATGAGGAGAAGGAGTATGTGGCTGATTCTCGAACATGCGTACAACTATCGAGATTCCCATCCCTAGGGGGTGAAAGCAACATGAGTGCCAAAGTGCCAAAGGGGAGTATGAATGGGACAACTCATGTGGGGGAGAATGATACCGGCTGACAGTACTTGAAATGCAGTGGAGGTGATAGTATTGCAGAGCGGGATGTGAGGATCCTACAGGAAAATGTCAGAGGGTGTGACTGGGAGATGCAATTGATATTCAGAGGGAATGATTACATGTCAGTGTCGAGCATTTTCCTGAAGGGGGTGCGTTGGTTTGTGGTGATCAAGTACCCACGCACATAAAAAACCAAATGCCCGACGTGAACAATACCTGAAGATAAAGAAAATATAACAGTTATTTGATAATTTTGAACATGAGCACGCGTACCTGGGCGTGATGCGAGAAAAATGTTCCCCCGGGGCCGAGGATGGATGGTGACCCGGGGAATGTGATTGTGTAGGTGGCGGGATCCTGATCCTGTGGCTGAAGACAGATTGAAAAATGGATTCTCTGAGCTCCTATAATTGATCATGGAAGTTTGGAAAAATGGACTATATATAGTTGTAGGGCCCGTAATGCCACCTCATTTGTACCTGCTTCCATAGTGAGTTGACAAGAGGTTTTTATAGGAGATTTGGAGATTCTAGGAGTTCGAGCTAGCCGATCTAGGATTTGCGAGAGCCATGTTAGTGGTCTCATCCTCCTACATAGTAGTTAGGATTTATGTTCTGGGCAGGGTCGTATGGATGGTCGTACTGGGAGATTTTGTGAGGGTGGTCCCCCTAGTGCACGGGCGATTAGAGGATTCCCTTGCTTGGGTGCATGGATAAAATAAATACATCCGTGCATGGGGTCACCTGAATGTGGATAACAGACGCGCATTGGATGCATGCCTATTCAAAGTACAACTGTACATTAATGCGCAACTGTTTCTCTGAAAACTGCGCATTTGTGCACATGAATGTGCGCCTGTGTGTGTGACAGGTGCACATGGTTGTGCATCTGTTTCTTCAACAATTGCACATTGATGCACAACTGTGTGAAGAACAAGCACACATATGTGCATGCTTGTGGGGGTGACAACTGCGCACATGAGGCAAAGCTAAGGGGGGGTAAAAGCTTGTCTTTTTTTTTGAGATATGTCGTTTTTATGGATTGTGATGTCTGATTAAGTATTGTTTATGTGGATGCAGGTGATCTGTTCAAGATTATAGTCCACTGGAGGGAGAGGGATTGGGCGCGCCTCAGGGAGGCGGTGAGGGATGAGGAGTCGGGTGTGCGGGGACCTTTGGCAGCCTGTGGGTTGCTAAAGTTCTTCGACTCCTCACTGTTGTGGGCACAAGAGTACCTGTTGCAGTTTGTGATATCTATGTGGAGCATGGATATGTAGTTCTTCATTGTGCGGGGGGAGCATCTTACATTCTTTGCGATGGAGGATGTGTATTTCTTGACCGGGCTCCCTTTTCAGGGGAGTGCCCTTCCTGCTGAGCCCCAGCTTCCAGGGGATGTGCCCTTCCAGTTCAGTTTTTAGGATTGATGCGATGGATGCACTCGTGCATCGTTGCATCACAGTGATGATCGTGAGGATCTACGAATCCTTAGTGACTCAGCGAATCAATGGTGGTCAGCTGAGGATCATGCAGAGGGTGCTGGCCAGAGAGCATTTTTCCCGGGGTTTGATGCTTCACACCAAGATGATGGGGCAACTTAACCGGTGTTGGGTTGTCGACTTCAGTGAGTTTACCTTTGGGTCTATTTTGGTGGCTTGGTTTCTAGAGAGGGTGCCCATGTTGTGCCCTAGAGTGTTGTTGGAGGTGGCTAGTGCACGGGAGCCAAGACTGATGTGGTGGGCATCGATTTTGGTTCGACATGGAGGTGGGGAGGGTGGCCATTATTTTACAACCGAGCTAGAACCTGTGTGGCGTCACATGCCACAGATCATCCTACGGTACCCGTATGGTGGGATGGACTACTGTCAGGATCCAAACATGGTCTTACCTCTTGGGGAGGTTTGGGACCACAGAGTTATGTTGATGTATTTGTTGTTTTGTATTTTTGATAGTATAACATATGTTTTATGTATGGATGGATGATGATGCTATCATTTGTTTGTTGTGTGTGCATAGGTGGGGCCACACAGACGAGATGTAGAGTTGGTAAGAGCGTCGGTATGTCAGGGGCCCGTGAGACCACCACGGGGAGAGTCACGAGTAGGAGAGAGACGTTGGAGGGACGAGGTTGGTGCGAGGACAGTCGACGATGAGAGAGATGGTAGGAGATGCATATATGATGACCTTGGTGCAAGGCCTTCACATGCTCCTCCGGTAGAGGTCAAAAAAGTGTTAGAGTACTTTCGATGCTGATTGGAGGTGGTGCTACAGGGAGTTCCTGAGGGCATGTGGACTCAGATCCAGAACAAGGGAGTCTTGAGGCAGTGCGTGGGCCTTCCAGTGGAGCTGCGGACCCTGATCCGCAGGTGAGTTTTAGTGGGGGCAGCTATGACTGGATGACTGCCGCCAGGACCTGGAGGACCCCCAGCTGGTGGTGCTCCTCCTCCCGAGAGAGGACCTGGTGGTGGTGCTCCTCCTCCCGAGAGAGGACTTGGTGGTGGTGCTCTAGAGGAACCATGAGTGCATTTTGATGTATATTTTTTGTATTTATATAGGCCCATGGGCCCATTTTGTATAGGGTGGGGTGACACCTATTGTGGACCTATAGGGTTTGGGGATTTCTCCTGCCTATGGGCGATGTACATGTTGTACTATTTTTTGTAAACATTTGATGGCACACTGATCGATATATATATATATATATATATATATATATATATATATGTATGTATGTATGTATGTATGTATGTATGTATGTATGTACATTTTTGGGACCTTTGTGGTGTTCACATATGATGATGTTTTGTGGTTCTTTTTTATGATGTCTAATCTATATGCTGTGACAGACTTTCAATGATTTATGTATGTGTAATGGTGTCTTGATGGGATAAATGCCAATCTAACACTAGGTTAGCCATATTATTTGCTATTTGATTGAGTTGTCGTGGAATATGTGCAAATGTAATTGAATCAAAATGTTGAGATAATAGTCTAACTTGCAGGTATTTGCGAAAGAGGCAGGGATCGCGGACACGGTACACGTTGTTGAGCTGTAGGATGACAAGCTGGGAATCTAATAAGATGCTAAGGTGGCTAATATGGCGATGGCTGGCCTCGGAAAAGAGGCCAAGGACGACTGTGTATTTGACTTGATTATTGGTTGTTGAGCCCAAACATATGCCGCTGGAGTGGAGCAGTTCATGTGAGGGGGTATAAAGGGCCCAAACGACCGAAGTGAGATTCTGTGTCCACCGACTATCTCCGTCAGCGTAACCGATGTGATAGGCCGATGGTGAAAACATCTGTTAATAACATGAATGGTAGATCAGACATAAGGCATGAACAGAGTAAAAGAAGACTAAAAACTCTACAAATGTGTACAAAAAAGAAAAAAATCCTAGTGTAGAATGACTAAGCTCAGATGTAAAACTTTTTTAAGTACAACCCGTTGACGGGTTCTTTGAGAGGATAGCCTTCGAGGGAGGCTAGGATGTAGGTGCCTTTAGTGAGCCAGTGTTGGATGATGTAGGGTCCATGCCATAATGACTCAAATTTTCCATGGCCGAGGGTATCATGAGAGATGTCATATGCAAGGATGAGATCTCCTTCGTTAAATGAACGAAGGTTGACATGGAGGTCAAAAGTGGCCTTCGACCATTTTTTGGTTGCCTCATTGTTTTGTGAGGAAGACCGACGGTCTTCATCCAACGACTCTAATTTCAGCAAGCATTGCTCCATTGGAGTAGTGTCAGGTAAAAGCTCGATGGCAGTATGTAAAGTGGGAATTTCTCACTCGATGGGGATAATGGCTTCAACCCCATGGACGAGATGGAATGGTGTAAAACCAATGGCAGTTTTAACTTCCGTACGATAAGCCCATAGTGCTAAAAATAACATATGATGCCAATTGGTCTTATGTTTATTAACAGTACACTGCAACATGGTTTTTAGGACCTTGTTGACCGCCTCTACCTATCCGTTGGAATAAGGGTAGTAGGGTGAGGCAAACTCATGAGAGAAGCCTAACTTTGAGGAAAGTTTGACGAAGAGCTCGTTCTCAAAGTTTTTTCCATGATCGAAGACTAGTTGTAGTGGTACTCTAAAGCGAGAAATGATGTGATTAAAGAAAAAATGGGCTGCAGTGTCAGCGGTGTTGTTGAAAGTAGGCATGGCTTAGGTCCTTTTGGTGAAGTAATTGACTGCCACGACAATGTACTTGTGTCCATTGCCGGATGGAGTTTTGAAAGTCATGAAGTAAATGCCCCATTTGCAAAAGGGGCTGACCGTGATGATTGGGAGTAGAAGAGCGGGTGGTGCTCGTGATTTGTTGGCATAAAGATGGAATTTGTCACACTGTTTCACAGCTTGGATGTAGTCATGAAACAATGTGGGCCAAAAGTAGCCCGCTCAAATGATTTTCTGGGTGGTGGACATTCCCGAGAGGTGACCACCGCAAGCGCCATTGTGGCAATCATTCATAACTTTGTCGTCTTCGTCGATGGTCAAACATCGACGGAGTATGGTGTCGACCCCTCGTCGATATAAGATGTCACCGATAAGGAGATATCGAGGGGCCTGATGGAAAATACGTCAACAATCATATCGGGAGAGATGGGTTCCAAACTTCTATGTGCGAAGGTAGACGAGGAGGTCGCCTACCAGGGGTCATCCAAGGGGATGTAGAAGAGGTGTTTGTCGGGGAAGTCCATATTGAT
Source organism: Picea engelmannii (assembly GCA_009831015.1). NCBI lineage: Eukaryota > Viridiplantae > Streptophyta > Pinopsida > Pinales > Pinaceae > Picea > Picea engelmannii. The sequence goes on along the minus strand of ML790631.1, from coordinate 405,763 downwards.
GGGTGAACTGGTAGCATCTGAGGGAAACACCGTAATGAGTTTGGAGAGGATGAGCGTTTTCTTTCTCTTAGGAGTTGAAAACTCTAAGTTGTACTCCTAAAGGATAACGATCCATCGGGAAAATTTTCCATTGATTTGCCGGTGACTAAGCAAGTACTGCATGGGGTTGGAATCTGCCATGACTTTTGTAGTGCGAAGCAAGATATAATGGTGCAATTTCTGGACTGTGAGGACAACTGCAAGGGCGAGTTTCTCTTCGTGATAGTACTTCAGGGGTGGCCCTGAAAGGTTTTTACTGATGTAGTAAATTACATGCTCATGACCATCATCCCCTAGCTGGATGAGGACTCTTGCTACTGAGACGACAAAGATCGATAAGTAGAGAGTGTAGTTGCGATCATAGTCGGGTGGACTAATCAAAGGGGCATTGGAGAGTGCCGCCTTTAGATCATCAAAATCGGTTTGGGCATGTTCATCCCATCGAAATGGGATATCATGACGCAAAAAGCAAAGAAAACCGTGTGTGCGAGTGGCGTCATCGGTGACAAAGGGTCACAAAAATTTAGCTTTGCCTTGTAGGCTCTGTAGTTGGTGTAAATTCCGAGGTGGTGGAATTTCTGTGATGGCTTGGCTTTGAGGGGGTCTACTGTGATGCCGTGTTGGGAAACAATGAACCCAAGGAGGCATCCAACGGTGACACAAAATACACACTTGAGGGGGTTCAAGTGGATATTGTACTGGAGACACCGTTGAAAGAAAACTCGTAAGTCATCTAGATGTTGAATGCATTTAATAGATCGAGCGGTGAGGTTGTCCAAGTAGTCGAGGATGATGCGAGTGAGATCATTTGTTGTATCCTTTTCGCCACTTGGATGAGCAAAAGAGGGACACCCACAAGTCCAGTTGGGTCAGTTGAACATGACAAAAATTAGTGCAAGAGTTAGACACATCAAGCACAAGAAATAAATAAACAACTAAACTAATAACAACTAAAGAAACAAAACTAAAGTGCATAAGAAAATTAGAACCAAAATCAACCAAAAAATTGACCAATATTCATGCCACCAATCGATAGATTGTATTAGTGGGCAAACACCAAAGAGAAATGGAGACTTATGGGTCCCCTCTTCCTCCAAGGGAGGGCTCTTGAATCCCCTATGTGAGATCTGTTCTTACAAATAACAAACTAAAAAGCAAATGGTGACGAAATCCAAAGCTCATTCCCTCAAGAGGTGAGGAGAATGACTCAATGAAATGATGCTAGTATGCTCCAAGAAGGAAAGAGGTTCCTTGTAGGAGAATAGAGGCAACATACCAATACAAATAGATTCTTGAAAATGTAGTGCACCCATGACCTCTTTTTATAGAAAATATTTGAGGCATTATCGAACACGATTAGAAATGCATTAAAATATGTGATGTTTACATGTGGAGGCTTTAAAGAACATTGTTAAGAATTGGATACCCTAGTTTTGGATAGGGAAAACTAAAAGTGATCCTTGGGAAGTTTCATTGAGGACTTATAGGGCAACTTGTAAATTTAGAGTTGTCATAGTTGTGGGTATGACTTTACAGGTCATCATTTTTAGTTTCAGAGCGAATTAATTGCTCATTTGAATGTTGAATGTATTTTTACAACAACACTAGTGTAGAGAAATCATCAATCAATTGGGTAGAGAGATATTGAGCTCTTGAAGGAAAAGAAAGAACATTGATGCTCTTTAATACCATAGAGACAATATCTTGGAGAGAAGAAGGTGCAATAGGACATTGCAGACAATGAACTAGATCAAGAGGCATGTATAGAGGAGTGCAGAGACATTGTAACATAAAAATGTTAGAAGTCAATATCAGGAAGAGATCTTGAAGGTATAGACCGATTGATGCTTTTATTTTAACTTTGGTTATGATAATTTTGTTTGCAGGTTGGAGAAAATAAGAGAGAAACTATGATATCTAGAAAATTTGTAACAAAGAGCCATTGGTGTTCTTAAATGAAGGAAGAAAAAAACATATGTGAGCTCTTAGAGAAAAGAAGAATGTGGAAAGAACCTGATAATTCTAGTTAGGGATGGAATGAGGAGGACAAGTTGAATGTTCTCATAGAAATAAAGTGGATCAAGTGTGACTTGATCCCAAACCACTGGTTGTAAAGGCCAAAAAGAAGAATCGGTAGCAGTTTTCCTTTTCAACCATTCATACAACAAATAAGGAAATTCAACAAAGAACATCTCACACATATCAATGTAAACATACTTATATTTCCATCTCTTCACATTTACTCTCATCCCCTGAGTTTCTCGTAGGGAAAACTCATGTTTTTTTGCAGTTATCTAATCTTGAATTTCCTCCCAAGATGGATACCACCTCATCTCTTCCCTTCATCCTCGAACACAAGAATTTCAAGTCATGGCAATGGAACAATTTGTTGGTTTGTTTCACGCTTGCATGTGTCCTTAATGCCGGGGAGTTTACACATGGGGTTCATCCAGAGTTGACCAACAAAACCCCCAAAGCATCAACATATCAATATTTATCCAAGGTCGAAGAAGGTCTCAACTAAGATGCAATGAGTATCACAAAGACCATCTGGTCTTGTGACAGGGATGAAGGACTAAATAAATAGGGATCCATCCAGGATATCGTTTGTGCACTCCATTACAAACAACTTACTATTATCAATATGTAAAACAATACACACACATATCCACATAACACATGAGTGACACATGATAGATCATAATTGCTACAACTTTATTTCTCCTTCCATTCCATTGAAAACAAGCATACATTAAGCAAACTATATTCAACAACAACAAAGCCTCATGTCCTCTTTATACAATTTCCCAGAATTATAACATATTGTGTCATGCACATCCTTTTAGACCTCAGACATATGAGAGACTGAAACTTGTATTCAGAAGAATTACAACATAAAAATACTACAAAATCTCAAAGCGAGCTCGACACACAACAAACAACAACTTAATGAATCCTCTAGGTGAGTATCTAACTCTATTTCTGATTGTGTTGCTTCGTTTTATATATTTCTCTGCTTGGGAGCTCTGTCTCTTTCAGTTCTGCTCCATTTGCTCTACTGAAAAAATGGTGCGCACACTTTTGGCACTTGTCTGCAGTCCATGTAGCCTTCCTGGAATTGGGGAAATCTTAACTGCCTCGCCAACTCATTTTTGTTAGCTTCACATTCCTTTGTGTTGTTGGTAGTAATCATTCGAGAAGATTTCTCGATGATTCCTTTCTTGATTTCGATGTGTGTTTTATTGATTTCTGGTGCGCATCAAAACTTGGACCGATGCACATTTGATAGACGTTGGACTTGGCACGCAATATCAAAACTTGATTCGGTGTGTTATCACTATAACAATTTTTATATGGAATCCAAGTCTCAGGACTTATCAAGAGGCTAAATCAGTGTAGAGGTGCGATAAACTAGAGGAGGGGGCCACATCTAGAGGACGGGGCTAAGTCTAGCAAAAGTGTGAAGTTGATGAGGCCCGACGGGTCACAGATCATGGGTGCCATAGATCAATGGTCATGGAGCATATCGGACCAAGAATTAGCGCAGAGGTTAATTTTTTGAAAGTGGGTCGGTAAGAATACCATGGTTTCGTCTCGATATCACATGGCACCAACATATGCATATTGGGGAGAAAAGAGAGTGAACTTGAAACCACTCAATCACTCCCCGAAATCACGTGTAAAATGTCATTAAACATGTTAAATCCAAAGGTCACATGTGGAAAGGAAAATTGATGGCCAGCCAAATCATCTCGAGACACTTGTGTGGGCGCCATTTGTCCGTAAGATGCCAAGTAAATGTCGCCAAATAACCGATTTAAAGACTCATCATTGGAAATCGATGGTCAAACTTGACAAGCCGCTATCCCTGTAAGGAATTTCTTCAATAACCCATGATTAACACTCGATGGCGAATGTTACTCAAAACATAGGTGAAATTAATCTATTTCGGGTAATTGACATTTTATTCCAGAGCGAGATAATCACAAATCGAACCATCTGTCCAATTCTTGTACAATTGAGAGAAATAGGCTCCTGCTTCTGGGTAAACCAGAGGAAATGGAGGAGAACGATCCAACAAACTTTAGCAAATCGGGAAATTTGAATAGTAGGACAAAAATCTCATTGAAGAAGAAAGAAAGGTCTGTTGTGCAAATACTGGAAACAAAATTTCACACAAAATTTGCAGATGAACCAGGATCAGGTGAAGAAATTAGATTGAATCCTATTATGAAGGATTTGATCATTAATGGATATGCAGACAGATGCTACATGCAAGCTGGTAAGAGTAAAAGAAACAAGCAATAGAAGAAGGAGACTAAAACTGGAGTAGTCAAAGGTACTGGAGAAAACCAACCTATTTGGCTTGACACCTTAAAGGAAGAGATTGCAAACCTAAAATAAATTACAAGCTAAATTAAGTATATTTCAGGGAATCTTGTGTTGATGCAACCAAGTGGCATTTAGGGTAAAGATCTAAAATTTTGGTTTTATGTTTATAACATTCCCTAGAAAGTAGGAGTTCAGTCTTGGTACGTTACTCCCTCTGTGACTGATATCTCCCTCTGTGTCTGATATCTATTTTTGGAATCTTGGAGAAGGTGATCCATTTTGAATATCATATGTAATTTATCTATATATATTGTTAAAAACATAAATGAATGGTTGGACTTATCGGAGAGGGGCATGCCCTTGTAGCAGGAGAACCTTGAAATTTCTTATGAATTTTAATATAAGCAGATAAGGTTTTCTTAGATAGCAGAGATTCATCACGGTGTTAATGTTCAATATGTTTTCCTGTATTTCATATTTCATGAATGTGTTTTTACTGCTAGTAATAATCTTTAAGTAATAGAAGGAATTCATCTTGCTGGTGCTCCTTCTCACATCGATTATACTTGTTATATGTTATTGGTTTCTGGTTCAGAATTCACCCATCATGGGTGTTATGTTTTCAACAACCAACCTTTATGTTTCTTCTTCTGAAGCTATACTAAGAGATTCGTCCTTTGTTAGATGCCTCTGGTCATAGTGATCTTTCCTCCTTTTTCCACTGCGACCTCATATTACCTATATGGTTGAACACAACGCCTATTTTTCCTCTTTTCCCTCAGGAATACATGGCTTGTAAGTTTTCATATGATTTTATAAGTTGACACTACTACATATTGTAAAAATTCCGACGTTTTATTTGCGGCGTTATGGACAAAATTGTCCATATTGTCGCAAAATAGAGGAAATTTATAAAAAAAAAAATTCATGTTGCCCGATAACGTCTCTCTTGCGACGTTAACGTCGGTCTTGCGACGTTAACGTCGCTCTTGCGACGTTTTACACTGGAACGTCGCTCTTGCGACATTTTCCACTGGAACGTCGCTCTTGCGACATTAACGTCGCTCTTGCCACGTTTGTGAAGATGTATGTCGCAATTGCCACGTTAACGTCGCTCTTGCCACGTTTTCCACTGGAACGTCGCTCTTGCCACGTTTTCCACTAGAACGTCGCTCTTGCCACGTTTGTGAAGATGTAT
>ML790631.1:364599-384944 GCA_009831015.1 Picea engelmannii | reverse complement strand
AAGTTAGGGTTGTTGACTAATCCAAAACTAGGCATGTGAGACTAAAGAAAAGTTTGATGAAAATGCTAGTATCTTGTTTTTAAAGTTAAGGAAGGTTTGCAGAAATGTGATCATATACACTAGGTCTATTACAGAGCTACAAATCAGATTTGGATGATGAAATTGATGAGGGATTTTGGTTGTGGTACATGTTGAGTACACGGTTGAGACAAGTAGTTGATGAATTGGTGCAGATACATGAGGTGTATAGTTGATGATGTTGGTACATATTGATGAGTCATAGTTGATGAGTAGTTGAAACATGATTGGTACATACTTGGTACATGGTTGGATGCACTTGTTTATGGTACAGGTTGATTACAGGTTGGTGCATGGTTGATGGACTTGTTTATGGTACAGGTTGATTACAGGTTGAGGTACAGGTTGATGCATGGTTGATGCATTTTTTTATGGTACAGGTTGATTACAGGTTGGTGCATGGTTGATGCACTTGTTTAAGGTACAAGTTGATTGCAGGTTGAGGTACAGGTTGATGCACTTGTTTATGGTACAGGTTGATTACAGGTTGAGGTACAGGTTGATGCATGGTTGATGCATGGTTCAGATTTATTGGTACAGGTTTACAACAGTATATCTCACAGTGATAGTGTGACAGTGGTTCCATCATTATGCTTCTACTTCAGGGTGGTAGGACGGGGCAAGGATAGGTGGTTGTAGCCACCTTTCGATTGTAGACAGAGAACATGGGGGGTTGTAGCCTCCTTCTGGTTGTAGCCAGAGAATTGGGGAGTTGGAGCTTCCCTCAGGTTGTAGCCTGAGAAACTAGGGGGTTGGAGTCTCCTTCCAGTTGCATCTGGAAAACAAAGGAATTTGGTGCTTCCAATGAATGTAATTCTTCAAGACATATAAGAAAAAACATTCCGTGTTTTTCTCCCGATTTGGGTTTCCACGTAAAACACTGGTGTACTGTGTATGTGTATGATTGTTCATTTTTTCATTGTTTATTTACGGATTGTTCATTTGTTCATTGTTTATTTACTTTGCAGTTATTGGATGATAATGCTTCATTAATATAACACTTGGATTATATGGTTAAAAGGGATTAAATTGCTCTATTACTGATTCACCCCCCCTCTCAGTAATCCCACACTGCTCTCCTGTTTTGTCCTACCACTTTAAAATTTTACCCCATGGCAGAATCTAACCTTCTGTGTGCGCATTGCCAAATATTTATGAGTATTTTAAATATTTACACGTCTGAGAGAGCCCTCTCTGGTTGGAAAGGTCAGAATCCAACCTAAAGTTGGTTGAAACAACTACTTCTGTCGTTTGTCTACCAGCGGGACAAAATTTACAAAGTGCTAACATTTTGGCGTCGTTACCTAGGATCAAAGGTGAAACCTTCCCTAGGTGAATGAAAAAGTTCGGATCTGAGTACTAATGGTGAAGAGTATTCAGACATAGAAAGGTTGTATATCATTCACCTGGCGACTCCATTTCCAAGAATCTAGAATTCAAATTTTTTTATGACGACTCCACTGTCCAAAGACTCAGTAGCCTGAATATTTTATTAGCGACTCCACTCAAGATTCAAATACGATCCAGAGACTCCACTGCAAGATGAGATCCCTTGACAGAGGTATGAAAGGACATTATGGGATAAAACAAGTACCTAAAGTTGATTTTTTTCCAAGACATAATATTTTTTATTATTAATTATCTTTTGTCCTTTCCTGAACATGCTAAACAAATATTTCTTCACCTGCTACATGCAAATGATGATCATGATAATCTTGAACTTGTGTATCCTCCTCTTAAATTTATACATATATCTCCTCAGTTTATTACTTATTTTGATCAAAATCTCCCATTTGAGCCATGTGCTAACCATGACCAAGTTGATGAGTCTCATGAAACCAAGGATGATATTTCACCTCTTGTACTTGATCCGACACTCTCCAAGACCCAGCATAGATACAGACCCTTAAAATTACCTCACATCCTTCATGATTTTCCTCCAAAGCACTATGAATACCTACCTGTGTTTGATGGGGAGCATGGTGCCATCACATTTGAAAAACACATCCAAGAGTTTGACCATTTTATAGATTTGTTTGAAATTGACCATGACGATGTTTGTATGAGGGATTTTTCTTAGTCCTTGAAAGGAGATACCAAAGAATGGTTTAAAAATTTGCAGCCAGAGACAATTAACTCATGGGAAGAATTGAAGAGTGTTTTTTCAAAGTTTTGGGGTAATAAGAAATCTTTGGACCGACAACTTACATAATTCCATGCCTTGAAAAGGCAAAGAAATGAAACTATTTCCACATTCAGTAGAATTTTTTCCAGTATTTATTATGATTTTCCCAAAGATATTCAACCCACTGAAGCTGCTGCCATGCTCTAGTATGCCACTACTCTTCACCCAGATTTGCCTTTCCTCCTGTTGGAAAGAAGACCTAAGACCTCACAACAAATGTTTAATGATGCTTAGGAGATTCAACACAATATCCTAGCATGTGAACATATTCAAAATGAGGGGTTGGTTGCTCTAGGACATGAAAATGAATATGAACGGAGAACAATTGATTGGAATCTTAAGCATAAAATTGATAATATCCTAGGTCCTCTTGAAGTTTTAAATGCTAATGATTTTACAAAGGATTATATTCCACTCATTGAAAGAGAGGGAAATTATGTAGTTTCTGATCCACCCCATGATAAACATGGAGTTGATTGTTTCTTGTATTCATTTGTAGAAAATCAAGAAGATGAGTTTGCAAATCAACTTATTGAGGAACAGGTTGATGTCCCAATCTTTTTCTTGTTAGATAATATTGCAGTTGTTGTTGATTTGCATATATATTATGAATATGATGATGATTATGATGATGATCTCCTAGAACAACCAACTGCATTTCCTCTATCAGAAAATGTTCCTTTTCAGCAGTGTAGTGAGAGAAATCAACCTACATATCACAGTTACAAAGAAGAAAGTATTGAAACAACTGAAGGTAATTCTATACCTTTATGCTTTTCTTCATTTAAATTATTGAAAGAAAATGCCAAATTCATCATTGAAACAAAGGAATGTGTGTTGATGCCAAATCACACTGATTCACTGAAATAAATTGACAAGAAATTGCAGTCATTGGTCAGATATGAATTTGAAAATGAGCGTGTTCAACAATCCAAAGAAATTGAAAAATGTGCATATGATAGAAATGAAGAAAATGAGGAAAATTTTGAATCAGGAGTAAGAACCTTGCCATTATGTTTTTCTTCTTTCAAATTGCTCAAGCAAAATGTTAATAATGTTTCAAATTAGAAACCCTCCAGGCATGATGTTGAATCTGAAGAAAGCAATAGACTTGCAAATGAAAGATATATTCCATTATGTTTCTCTTCCTTTGAATTATTAAGAGCCAATCAAGAGCGAACAAAGAAAGTTGGTAAAAGCATTGTTGTTCAAATTCATTTGCCTTTTTCTGAAATTGATGAAAATATCCAACTAGATTTGCAGCAAAACAAAGTGTTTCAAAGTTGTCCTTTTTCCCCTGTGAATGATATAGTTGTTCAGATTCTAAGTGGCTTGGACGTGTATGAAGGCTTTAAGACCCCATCTATGGAGACTTTGAGAAATGAAAGAACAAATGACATAGAGTTTTACTTCAAACATTGTATGCCATGATTCAATCAGAAATGTAGAAAGGTTATAAAGAAACAATTGTTTCACTTGGTTCCTTTGAAGATTACAGTTCTAAGACCGAACAAGAAGAGCAAAGAAAACCAACACTTGCGAAGATGGCTTGTCCTTCTATTTTGGTTCATTGAAAAGAAATATTTTCTCATATGTCTCTTGACCCTGTGGCATGTTATATGGAGAGTTTTAACAATCAAAATTTATAGCTTATGATGGGTTGTAAGCTTAGAGATGAAGATGATGGCCAATCAACGTCAGTGTTAGATATGGATTTCTTTCTACCAGGGGTTTCATTTCAACCAACACTGTCTTCTGATTTAGAAGATTGTTATTTCCAACATTTTCAGCAGATTTTTCAGGCTCTTGGTTGCAATCAACAGGTTAAATCTCACGAAAGCAAGAATGAAGTGGAAAAAGTAAAACATGATTTTTGTTTTGTTCATCTGTTGAAAGATCCATTTTCAATTTTTCTTTGAAACAGTAAATAGTCCCAATATTTTTGAAATTCTAAGATTTGAATTCATATATAACTTCTCGAATGAGTTATCGGTGAACAGGCTTAAGAGCAAGCATGTGCGAAGTAAACAAGCAGTGGATAAAATGTTGGCATGGTTGCATTGGCATTTTGATTTCACTTGATTGGCAATTCATTTTAGTAGTTAGGGTAGGTAGGTGTGAATAAGCTTGTGGATCAAGCATTTTCAATTTTATGTCTCCAAATAAAGTGTTCAATTATATGTTAGCAGTATATGCAACATTCAACCTCTAAGTGAGAGTAGTGTGCAGATTTCAGTTTTCAACGGACATTGGTGACAGGTCAAGGTATAACATGCACCTGTTGTGAGAAAAGCTCCAATGGATAAGGCACAAGGTCTACTATTCTTTGCTACGTCACAGGGAGGATATCATCCCCAGTTGGAGCCCATGTTATCACTATAACAATTTTTTTATCGAATCCAAGTCTCGAGACTTAGAAAGAGGCTAAATCAGTGTAGAGGTGCGATAAAATGGAGGAGGGGGCCACATCTAGCGGACGGGGCTAAGTCTAGCGGAAGTGTGAAGTTGATGAGACCCGACGGGTCACAGATCATGGGTTCCACAGATCAACGGTCATGGAGCATATCGGGCCGAGAACTAGCACATATGTTAATTTTTTGAAAGCGGGCCGATAAGAATACCATGGTTTCATCTCGAGATCACGTGGCACCACTGGATGCATATCGGGGAGAAAAGCGATTGAACTTGAAACCACTCAATCACTCCCTGAAATCACGTGTCAAATGTCATTAAATGTGTTAAATCCAAAGGTCACATGTGGAAAGGAAAATTGATGGCCAATCAAATCATCTCGAGACACTTGTGTGGGCGCCATTCGTCCGTAAGATGCCAAGTAAGCACCGCCAAATAACCAAGTTAAAGACTCATCATTGGAAATCGATGGTCGAATGTGACAAGACGCCATCCCTGTAAGGAATTTCGTTAGTAGACCATGATTATCACTTGATGGCGACTTTTACTCAAAACACAGGTGAAATTAATCTATTTCAGGTAATTGACGTTTTATTCCAGAGCAGGATAATCGCAAATCGAACCATTCGTCCAGTGCTTGTACAGTTGAGAGAAATAGGATCCTGCTTAAGAGAAAACCAGATGAAATGGAGGAGAAATATCCAACAACCTTCAACAAACTAGGAAATTCGACTAGTAGGACAAAACTATCAATGAAGAAGAAAGAAATGCTTGTTATGCAAATACTGGCAACACAATTTCACACAAAATCTGCAGATGAACTAGGATCAAGTGAAGAAATCAGATTGAATCCTATTATGAAGGATTTGATCATTAATGGATATGCAAATGGATGCAACATGCAAGATGACAAGAGTAAAAGAAACAAGCGACGAAACAAGGAGACTAAAGCTAGAGCAGTCGAAGGTACTAGAGAAAACCAACCTGTTTGGATTGACACCTTAAAGGAAGAGATTGCAAACCTGAAATAAATTACAAGCTAAATTAAGTATATTTCAGGGAATCTTGTGTTGATGCAGCCAAGTGGCATTCATGGTAAAGATCTAAATTTTTTTTTTTTTATGTTTAAAACGTTCCCTAGAAATTAGGAGTTCAGTCTTGGTACGTTACGCCCTCTGTGACTGATATCTATTTTTGGAATCTTGGAGAAGATGATCCATTTTGAATCTCATATGTAATTTATCTATATATACTATTAAAAAGATAAATGAATGGTTGGACTTACCAGAGAGGGGCCTGCCCTTGTAGCAAGAGAACTTTGTAATTTCTTATGAATTTTAATATAAGCAGATAATGTTTTCTTAGATAGTTGAGATTCATCACGGTGTTAATGTTCAATATGTTTTCTTGTATTTCATATTTCATGAATGTGCTTTTGCTGCTAGTAATAATCTTTAAGTAATAGAAGGAATTAATCTTGCTGGTGCTCCTTCTCATATCGATTATACTTGTTATATGTTATTGGTTTTTGGTTCAGAATTCACCCATCATAGGTGTTTTTTTTTTTTTCCAGCAACCAACCTTTGTGTTTCTTCTTCTGAATCTATACTAAGAGATTATTCCTTTGTTAGATGCCTCTGGTCATAGTGATCTTTCCTCCTTTTTCCACTGCCACCTCATACTACCTATATGGTTGAACACAATGCCTATTTTGCCTCTGTTCCCTCAGGAATACATGGCTTGTAAGTTTTCATATGGTTTCAGAAGTTGACCCCATTTCCCAATGGCCCTACTCTCTTGTTTTTTCCTACCACTTTAAAATTTTTCCCCATGGCAGAATCTGACCTCTATGTGCGCATTGTCAAATATTTATGAGTATTTTCAATATTTACACGTCTGAGAGAGCCCTCTCTGGTTGGAAAGGTCAGAATCCAACCTAAAGTTGGTTGAAATAGTTACCTCTGTCGTTTGTCTATCAGTAGGACAAAATTTACAGAATGCTAACACGATGCACACTTCTTGTCATTCTTTGTGAATTAGCTTAGGCACACATAAAACTAGAATGGGCACGAACAACTTCATTTGTGCATGCACGCGAGATCATCCCAAAACTTTGGGTGCCAACAGTTGGAAAGAAGGTATGGCTTATGCAGTTTATGAAGAGGATGAACAAGAGTATCAAAATAAAGAAAAGGGGGTTTCAAATGAAAAGAACAAGGTGGCATATTTGTTTATTTCTCATTCACTAATGTAGCAATGTTCTCTACTTTTATTGCTTAGTTTTTAAGGGTGTTGATTTCTGTGTTCCTTGACCCGCAAATTCAATAGAGAATGCATATTGCATAAGTTAAACAACTGCGTTCTAGTTCAGTTGTTATTGAGATACGTTAATACTATTTTTTGGCTCACTTGGATGCTTAACATCACATCTACAAATTTATATAGGTTTCACTATTTTTCCATGAATTTATTTTATAGCTCCTAGACACCTCTGTTTCAAAGTTCATCTATAGTTTTGTCTGACTATGTTTTTTTTCATTTGTGTCTTAATTACATCTTTTATTCTTTTCCTTGTGTTTTTAATTAATGTCATTCTTATGTATTGTTAATTGGTAAATTTTTTATACTGCCCTCTAGGAACATATAAATTGAACATGCAATCTAATATGCAAGCTATATTTTGATTCCATTCCCTAAAAAAAAATTTCCATTATAAAATAAATCACGTGGATAGTATTGTGTCTTTGTTTTTTTCTATCTAATGAGAAAAGAGTACAAGTATATTGAACTTTGATGTATGAATTAAAACCACGCTAATAAACCGACTAACTTTTTAAACCACCCTTTAGGCCTCGATGTCTAGGATAAACAAAATTATATACTTCTATATTTTGCATCTTCTCATTTATCTTGAATTTTCTAATAATAATTATCTACTCTAAATTATTTATACTCAAAAGGCCTTTTAAAAATGAAAGTTTGTGGGGTTTATGTTCTTTTAGGGTAAGGTTCTCATTTATCATTCACTGTGTTTGCATATGATAAATGAAACTTCATAATTGCATAATTTTGAGTAGTCTCTCATCTAGCTAGAAAATTACAAATGTATCTCTCTAGATGAATTGTAATTTTGCACCTACAAGGCATTGAAAATGAAATTTTGCATTGTCTCCCACATATGTCCTTTGAAAATAAGTTTTTAATTCTTTATTCTCTCCATTTGCAGGTCATTTCTTAATATGTTTTTTTTCCTCTTTCTTCCATTATCCTAGTTTGTGTTCGACAACATAGGTATCCTAATAGAGTACGAACACCTTCAGTAACCACTCACACAATCATATATAATATCAACACACTAATGTTTTTACTGGGTAAAACTCATGTGGGGAAACATCCACGACCCCAACCAACATGGCCACTTGGAGCAATTTATTAATGCAAAAGAAAATATTACATAGATATTTACAAGGGAGTTTCTCACAATTGATCATCGAAAAATGACCCTCCATACTATTTAAATAAATATCATGGACCAATCAAGTCTTAAGCCATGGATCAATGTAGTCATTAAGATCAAAGAGAATATGAGTCATCAAATCACTTTATTTTAGGAACATATCATGACCATCGGATTTCCTAATTACAAATGCATACTAAAGAAACACACTTTAAACTAATGATATATTAGACCAAGTTGATATATATAAATCCTAAGTGTCCAAATATCCTAACATCCCATCTTAAGAACAACTTGGGATAGGATTGAAATATTTACAAAGGAGACACAACAGAAGAAGGATGGAGGCATTAGAGTTGATCTACCCCTTAATGACAACTTCTTGAACTCCTAACATAGGTTGAAGTTTGGAAAACCTCACTTCTGTAAGAGACTTTGTGCAAATATCTGCAACTTGAACTTCTATAGGGAAAAATAACACTTGATCATGATTAAGTTTTTTGATGAACTAAAAGTGTAGCTCGATGTGTTTGTTGCATCGATGTTGAACTAGATTTTTGGCGAGCTTGATGGCACTTTGATTGTCACACCAAAGGGTGGTTAGATGTTGTTGCTGGAAGCCAAAATCTGAAAGGATCTGTCGAATCCACAAGTCTTCTTGACTTGCATTAATCACTACAAGTATTTTTCTTTTGTTGAAGAAATAAAAATAGCCTTTTGTTTCTTACAAGCCCAATTGACATGTCCTGAACCAAGGCTGAAAATACAACCTACAATATGCTTTCGATCATCAGGGTCGTCGATCCAATCTGAATTAGTGAAACTAACCAATAAAGGATTCCCCCATAAGTTGTAATGTATCCCAAACTGAACTATACCCCAGACATACCAAAGTATCCTTTTAGCTTATTTCCAATGGATTTAATGGGTTGTTTTCATATATCGGGCAACAAGACCAACACCAAAGGAAATATTAGGACATGTGTAAGTCAAATATAAGAGGCTACCAACTAACTAATGGTACACAGTGGAATCAACTTTGAGAGAAGTACAAGTGGTAGCAAGTTTGAATCCTTACTGGAATGGAGAAGGGGATGGTTTAGAATCTTCCTTGTGAAAGCGATGAAGAAGGTCACATGCATACTTAGACTAGGAAATAAAGATTCCTTCCTTGGTTTGCAATACTTGGAGGCCAAGGAAATAATGCAAGTAGCTTAATTTTGTCATTTCAAACTTCTTTTTATGGCTAGATTTCATACAAGTTAAAAGTTTTGGGTCACTACTAGTGAGGATAAGGTCATCAACATAAATAACAAGGATTATGAGATGGCTTCCTACTTTATTGGTATATAAATTAGGGTCAAAATGGTATCTAGAAATTCTCGTATCAAGAAGAAAGTTATTCATTTTGGCATACCAAACTCGAGGAGCTTGATTAAGACCATAAAGAGATTTATTAAGGTGACAAACAAGGTTAGAGTCATTATGGACATAGCCAGGAGGTTGTTCCATGTAGATTTATTCTTGCAAATCCCCATGTAATAAGGCGGATTTGACATCCATATGATGGACCTCCCATTTATGTGAGGCAACAAGGGCTAGAACAAGGTAGGTGGAATTCATTTTGGCTATGGAGAAAAAGGTTTCATTATAGTCAATGCCTTCAACTTGAGAGAACCCTTTGGTGTTGATTGTGGAGCCTGATTATCTTCCCGATCCAGAGGTCTTTGTTTTCAATCGTGTTTATACCCCATGAAGACTTTACACCCCGGAAGAATGTACACTCCTCCATGCAAGGGAGTGTTGGGGGGGTGGGGGCGAGGGTTACCTCCCCTGCAGGGTCTATGGGAAAGAAGGTCCCTGACGGGGGTTAGGGGGAGAATCCCCTGAAGGAAAAATTGCCTCAATGTATATTGTAATTTCATACTAAATCTAGACCATTCATTATAAGGTCACATATTTGATGGTAGAAGTTATGTTAGGTTTTTTTTGCCTTAGAAGGCAACCCTATTTTATGAGGGAAATGTATTGCGGCTATGTATCATTACGAATATTGTATTATGAGTGAGGAGACTCTGAGAGAAAGAAGAGGAAGTTACAACGAGTGTGTTGTAGGTTGTATCCCTTCATTTGTTGGATAATAATAAAGGAAAGACCTAAAAATTTCTCTGGTGGATCTAGCCCACACTGGGTGAATCACGTATATATGTGTATCTATTGTAATGCGTATCTTCTGTGTTTTATTTTCAATTTTGTTTTATTTTGTTGCTCTACGATCCTATTTTTCTAACAACTGGTATCAAAGCGAAAGGTAACTCGCAAGCAAAGAGGGTTCCCGGTTCGAGTGGGAGCAATGGCAGAATATGGAAAGTTTAGGATTGAGAAATTTAATGGCAAAAACTACCAGTTATGGAAGATGCAGATGGAAGATTATTTATATCAGAAGGATATATTCCTACCATTAGGTGGAATAGAAAAAAAGTCGACGACCATGAAGGATGAAGAATGGGAGGTTCTTGACAGAAAGGCACTAAGAATGATACGGCTGAGCCTGGCAGTGTCGGTGGCTTTCAATATTTATAAAGAAAAGACAATGAAGGAGTTGATGGACACATTGGCTAAACTGTATGAAAATCCCTCGACATCCAATAAGGTATTTCTAATGAAGATATTATTTAATATGAAGATGTCAGAAGGTGGGTCTGTTGTAGATCATTTAAATGAATTTAATATGGTTACTAATCAACTAAGTTCTGTAAAAGTGGACTTTGATGATGAGGTCATGGATATTTTAATCTTGTGCTCATTGCCAGAAAGATGGAATGGCTTGGTCATGGTTGTAAGTAACTCTATCTCTGGTTTAAATACTTTAAAATTTGATGATGTTTTTTGTGTTATCCTTAGTGAGGAAATGCGACGAAAAAGCACAGGTGAGAAATCAGGTAATGCGTTAAACATGGAGAATAGGGGAAGACAAAATGATAGAGGAAAGGGCTTAGGGAACCACGAGAATTCTAGGAAGGGCAGATCCAAATCCATACTGGGAAAGATAAAGTGATGGAATTGTGGGAAGAAAGGACATTTGAAGAAAGATTGCAGAACGCCAAAGAAACAAAGAGATGGACAACAAGAGAAAAATCAGGAAGCAAATGTAACATGTGATGTGTTACAAGATGCTTTGATTCTTTCTATGGATAATATTTCTGAGTCTTGGGAAGTAGATTCAAGAGATTCATTTCATGCCACACCCCATAGGAAACATTTTCTAGATTATGTTCAAGGTGATTTTGGACAGGTTCATTTGAGTGATGATGCACCATGCAAAATTGTTGGAATGAGAAAGGTAAAAATAAAGCAAAGGAATGGAAACCACTGGTTGTTGAAAGAGGTAAGACATGTTCTGGATCTAAGGAAAAATATGATTTCAACAGGGCAGTTGGAAAGTGAAGGCTATATATCCATATTTACAGATAAGGTGTGGAAGGTCACAAAAGGATCATTAGTGATAGAAAAAGGAGAGAAGGTAGGTACATTGTATTTATGTACTGGTAACACTGATTTTTCTATCTCTTTAGCTTCTACACGAGTGGATACAACATCGTGGAATTATAGGCTTGGACACATGAGTGAGAAGGGGATGCATATACTTCACAAAATAAATCTTTTACCAGATCTTAAACAAATTGATTTGGATTTCTGTGAGCATTGTGTTTATGAGAAACAAAAGAGAGTCATATTTCTCAAAGTCGGAAAATAAAAGAAGAGTGAAAGGTTAGAGCTTGTGCATACATATGTATGGGGACCAACTCAACTATCATCTATTGGTGGCTCTTGTTATTATGCTACTTTTATTGATGATGCAACTAGAAAAACTTGGGTTTATTGCATTCGACAAAAATATGATGTTTTTGATACTTTTAAGAAATGGAATACTTTGGTTGAGAATTAGACACGAAAAAGGTTGAAGTGTCTCTGATTAGAAAATGGAGGTGAATATTGCAACACGGAGTTTGATGATTACTTTTCATACCATGGGATTCGTAGAGAGAAGACAGTTCCAGGAACACCACAAGAAAATGGTGTGTTAGAAAGGATGAACATGACAATCATGGAGCGTGCAAGGAGTATGAGATTCCATGCTGGTTTTCCCTTACAATTATGGGAAGATGTTGTAGATAATGTTGTTTACTTAATAAATAGAGGACGTTCAAGCTCTTTGGATGGTGGAATTCCAGAGGAGGCATGGACATGTAAAAACACAAACTATTTGTTTTTGAGGACTTTCGTTTGTGAAGCATTTGTCCATTTTGATAAAGAAAATAGAACAAAGCTTGAGGCAAAATCCAAGAAGTGTACCTTTATTGGATACAATGTTAATGATTTTGGTTATCGCTTATGGGATTATGAAAATCACAAAATCATTAGGATTAGAGATGTCATATTCAATGAGAAGGTAATGTACAAAGATCAGTTGCAGGGAAAGATACAAGAAAAAGAAAAACCATAATACACAGTGCTTGATGAGATCACTGGAAAAAAAAATTCCAAAGGTACCATAAAATCAAAATGTACAACAAAAAGAGCAAAAGGTACCTCAAACTCCTGCAAGTGTTGTTAGAATATCTACCAAGTTAAGTAGACCCCCTGAACAATACCCTCCTTCATTGTATTATTTATTGTTGACTGATTCTGGTGAACCAGAATGTTATGAAGAGGCAATGTATGTAGACATAAAAAATAAGTGGGAGCAAGGAATGAAAGATGAAATGGATTCCTTGGTAAATAACCATACTTGGGACTTGGTTCAGTTTTCTATAGGAAAAAGAGCATTGCAGAATAAATGGATTTATAGGTTGAAATAATAATATGGAGGAAAAAAGTGGTACAAGGCTAGACTTGTTGTAAAGGGGTTTGCACAAAAGAAAGGTATAGATTTTGATGAAATATTTTCTCCTGTTGTTAAAATTACTTCAATTAGGACTATTTTAAGTCTTGTGGCAGTAGAAGATTTGCATCATGAACAATTAGATGTAAAAATAACTTTTGTCCATGGGGATTTGGAGGAAGATATTTATATGCATCAACCACAGGGGTATGAGGTCAAAGAGAAGGAAACTTTGGTATGCAGGTTGAAGAAGATCTTGTATGGCCTAAAGGAAGCTCCAAGGCAGTGGTATTTGAATTTTGAAAGGTTTATGACAGAACACGGTTATAGTAGATGTCATTTTCATCTATGTGTTTATTTTAAAAGGATAGAAAATGGAAGCTATATTATGTTGCTATTGTATGTAGATGACATGCTTGTTGCAGGGTCTAATCTACATGATATAAATGTGTTCAAGAAGATATTAGATAATTCATTTGCGATGAAGGATTTGGGTGCTGCAAAGAAAATCCTTGGTATGAGAATAACAAGAGACAGGAAAAATCGTAAATTGACATTATCTTAGGGTGAGTACATAGAGAAGGTGTTGGAGAGGTTCAGAATGCAGAATGCAAAACTAGTTAGTACACCTTTGGCCAGCCATTTCAAATTAACTAAGGAAATGTGTCCTAAGACACAGGAGGAGATAAAATACATGTCCAGGGTCCCTTATTCATCAACAATTGGCAACTTGATGTATGCGATGGTTTGCACAAGACCAGATATTGCACATGCAGTGAGAGTTGTGAGTGAGTATATGAACAATCCAGGTAAAGAAAATTGGGTGGTAGTAAAGTGGATTCTCAGGTATTTGAGAGGTACTGCTACTCATGCATTATGTTTTGGAGGTTCAGACACCATTCTGCAGGGATACATTGATTCAAATATGGCAGGAGATAAATATAGCAGGAGGAGCACCATGGGGTATGCTTTTACTATAGGTGGAACAATAGTAAGTTGGATTTCGAAACTGCAAAAGGTTGTTGAATTTTCAACAATAGAAGCAGAGTATGTTGTTGCTACAGAGGCTAGTAAAGAAATGATTTGGATACAAAGGTTTATGGAGGAATTGAGAAAGAAGTAGGAGAATAACAGGTTGTACTGTGACAGTGAGAGTGTCATTCATCTTGCAAAGAACTCAACATTCCATTCGAAGACTAAGCATATACAACTCATGTACCATTTCATACGATCTGTCTTGGAAGATGGACATTTGAAGTTGGAAAAGATACACACTAGCTAGAATACTGCATACATGTTAACAAAGGGAGTAACCAGGGAGAAACTAAGTTCCTGCTCAATTTCAGTTGGTCTTCAAGCATGAAGATGAAGATGAGAAATTTTCCAGGTCCAAGAATGATCATAATCCAACAAATACAACATCGATGGAGTTGTTGAGATCAGTCTCCAAGTGGGATATTGTTGATTGTGGAGCCTGATTATCTTCCTGATTCAAAGGTCTTTGTTTTTAGCCTTGTTTATACCCCATGAAGACTTTACACCCTGGAAAAATGTACACTCCTCCACACGAGAGAGTGTAGGGGGGGTTACGCCCCCTACGGGGGTTCGGGGGGTGAAGACCTCGAAGGAAAAATTTCCTTGTAAAGCTATATTGTAATTTCATAGTAAATCTGGACCATTCATTATAAGGTCGCAGATATGACGATATAAGTTATGTTAGGGTTTTTTGCCCTAGAAGGCAACCCTCTTTTATGAGGGAAATGTATTACGACTATGTATCATTGCAAATATTGTATTTTGAGTGAGGAGACCGTGAGAGAAAGAAGAGGAAGTTACAACGGGTGTGTTATAGTTTGTATCCCTTCATTTGCTGGATAATAATAAAGGAAGGACCTGACAATTTCTCTAGTGGAAATAGCCCACATTGGGTGAACCACATATATCTGCGTCTCTATTGTATTGTGTATCTTTTGTGTTTTATTTCCGCATTTGTTTTATTTTATTGCTCCACGATAATGTTTTTCTAATAATTGGTATAAGAGCGAAAGGTAACTCACAGGAAAAGAGGGTTCCTATTTCGAGTGGGAATAATGACGAAAGATTGAAAGTTTAGGGTTGATAAATTTAATGACCAAAACTACCAGTTATGGAAGATGCAGATGGAAGATTATTTATATCAGAAGGATCTATTCCTACCATTGGGTGAAATAGAAAATAAGTTGACGACCATGAAGGACGAAGAATGGGTGGTTCTTGATAGAAAGGCACTAGGAACGATACGATTGAGCCTGGCAGCGTTGATGGCTTTCAATATTTTGAAAGAAAAGACAATGAAGGAGTTAATGGATGCATTAGATAAACTGTATGAAAAACCCTCGGCGTCCAATAAGGTATTTCTAATGAAGAGATTATTTAATATGAAGATGTCATAAGGTGGGTTTGTTGTAGATCATTTAAATGAATTTAATACAGTTATTAATAAACTAAGTTCTATAAAAGTGGACTTTGATGATGAGGTCATGGCTCTTCTAATATTGTGCTCATTGCCGGAAAGTTGGAACGGCTTGGTCATGGCTGTAAGTAACTATGTATCTGGTTCAAATAATTTAAAATTTGATGATGTTGTTGGTGTTATCCTTAATGAGGAAATGTGATAGAAAAACACAGGTGAGACATCATGCAATGCATTAAACATGGAGAACAAGGGAAGACAAAAGGATAGAGGAAAGGGCTCAAGGAACCGTGGGAATTCTAGGAAGGGAAGATCTAAATCCAGACTGGTAAAGATAGAGTGTTAGAATTGTGGGAAGAAAAGACATCTGAAGAAACACTGGAGAGCTCCAAAGAAACAAAGAGATGGACAACAAGAGAAAAATCAGGAAGCAAATGTAACAAGTGATGTGTTACAAGATGTTTTGATTCTTTCTGTAGATAATATTTTTGACTCTTGGGTGGTATATTCAAGGGATTCATTTCATGCCACACCCCATAAAAAACATTTTCTAGATTATGTTCAAGGTGATTTTGGATAGGTTCATTTGGGTGATGATGCACCATGAAAAATTGTTGGAATGGAAAAGGTAAAAATAAAGAAAAGGAATGAAAACCAATGGTCGTTGAAAGAGGTAAGACATGTTCTAGATCTAAGGAAAAATCTAATTTCAACGGAGCAGTTGGCAAGTAAAGGTTGTATATCCATATTTACAGATAAGGTGTGGAATGTCACCAAAGGATCACTGGTGATAGAAAAATGAGAGAGGGTAGGTACATTGTATTTGTGTACTGATAATATTGATTTTTCTATCTCTTTAGCTTCTATAGGAGTGGATACAACATTGTGGCATCATAGGATTGGAAACATGAGTGAGAAGGGGATGCAAATACTTCACAAAAGAATTTTTTTACCAGATCTTAAACAAATTGATTTGGATTTCTATGAGCATTGTGTTTATGGAAAACATAAGAGAGTCATATTTATTAGAGTCAGAAAATAAAAGAAGAGTTAAAGGTTAGAGATTGTGCATATAGATGTATGGGGACTGTTGGTTACAGAAGTCACTCCTGGATTGCTTGCAGGAGTAGAGCCCGACGCCCATCAATTTAATGTCACGGTTTGTTTTAAAGGGGTGATCTAATGGAGGAAAACTCGAGGAGATATCACTCTAACTCAGGGACTGAGTCTGGTACATATGGTTACAAAGGAGGTCTTGATCCAACTTCGGCCAGTGGGTTGATAAAAGGGTGAGAAGGTGGAAGACTTAGTGAGGAAGATGAACAAACAGCTTTGGGAAATAGGCTTACGGCTATTCGTAGAAGAAAGACACTGAAGGCAAGATCCTCTTGATTCCAGGGCCTCAAGAAACTGAGGAGGACTCGACTGGATCCTCCAATTCCAAGTCACTCAGCGCTGGGAAAATCACAAGAACTGGCTAGAAATATATAACTGCTACAGTGATCCTACCAACATCATCCTATAACAGATATAGCTCGACTGGATCCTCCAATTCCGAGCAATTCTAACACAGTGGAACAAAGATGTAAAAGAGACTGGCATTCATCAGGCAAGAAGTCTCAAGAGTGCATACATAACCAGAGTATCAGTGCTTCATTAAAGATTTACAACCGGGAGCTCAGCTCAACCATCGATAGATACAAAAAATGGCGAAAACGCCTACATATACTCAAACTAACCACAACAACGAAATTGAGACGTAGCATTGAAAGCTTTGCGTCTGCATGGCCTCTGACAACATGAAGCTGCAATCTTTGAATGGTCATGCAACTTATGGTAGACGCAATCGATCTTCTGACAGGTTCTTCGGCGACTCGACGTGTCTTTAATTCATTGCAGGACCTTCCCATTATGGCGGAGAAGATGTCTAACCACCATCAACCACTTCAATAACTGCTTCTTGGGATTGAGGACGATCTGGCCAACTCAGCACCTTGGAGTAAGGAAGGCTTATCGCGCTGCCACCTAGGATAACTGAAAGGCTTGGTGGATAGACATGGCAGCCAACGCGGAGAACAGGGCGCATGGTAAAAAGGGGGGATGGCGTCAGATTGTGAGGACGTGGAAGAGGAGTGGCGAGGTGTGAGGAGGGTGACAGAGGATGTCTTATGGTGAAAGGCCTCGGGAGGAAAGAGGGAAGGCGAGAGATAACAAACTCACCTTTTGGTGAGGGGCCGACGTGAGGGACACATGGCGAGCGGTGAATGGACGACGAGAAGGAGGAGGGACCATGTGGACCGAAGAGGGGGGGTGGAAGAGTGACACATGGCAGCATGAGATAGGTAGAAGGAGGACATCATGACGAGAGAAGGGCCCACGCCGGCTAAACCCAGAGTGGCTGAGTAGGATGAGGTTATCCAAGCACCGTTGATCCGGGCGCTGAGATCTTGTCCGTCGGAAGTTGCTTTGTCGATTCTGGACCCCCCCCTCCGCTTAAAGGTAGAAAGGCAGGGGGGGTCCAGAATAGTCTTCATCGCTATTGATCCGGGCGCGCCAATCTGAACCGTTGGAGAGTTGCGCCCGCGATTCCGGACCCCCCCCCGCTTAAAGGTCGACAAGCAAGGGGGGTCCGGAATTTGCTGTGCGCCGTTGATCTGGGCGCACGAATCGCGACCGTTAGATTTTGCACATGGTTTACCGCGGGCGTATTACCACCCAAAACTTAGGACAAGTGGGTTTTTGACCCAATCTTTTGCATTCTACCCCCCTATACAAGAAATATTGCTAACATTTGGCTCCATGGGGGATAGAGTCGTCCCTGTGATGCTCTAAGAACTCTTTTGCAGATTCAGTGCCTTCGCTGTTGGGCTATGGAGTCATTTATTAGTCCAAAAACAAAAAACAGAAACAATATGTACAAAACGACACAAAGAGAGCCAACTGTGGTTCACAGAAAACATTTTTTCAAGAAATGCCCATTTACTGGGCTGCTAAAAACTTCATTGCCTTCCAGATCCTGCAACCTGTAAGTGTTGTTTGGAAATACTTCAAGGATCTTGAAAGGCCCGATCCAGAGGGCATCAAATTTACTGTGTTTGCCCTTTTCCTGCCTGGGTGCATCCCATTTGAGCACTAGATCACCCTGCTCAAATTCCTTCTTCTTGTTCTTCCTGTCAAAAACCTGCTTGATCTTCCGCTGACGATTGTAGGCTCTGTCCATGACCTGTTCTCTGATCTGCTACACTTCCACCATCTGATGAATCCTTCTGAGTACATGATTAGGTTCTCCTTCAAGGACATGGAGGAAATTTGCCACAGGTAAGGCAAGCTGAGTGGGGAAAACGACTTCTGTCCCATAAAACAGCTGGAAAGGTGAGAGACCCAGGGACTTCTTGGTTGTCACCCGATCGGCCCAGAGAGCAAACTTGAGCTTTGAGTCCCAGGCCTTCTGATTGTCTTCCAGAATCTTTTTGATAAGCTTGATCAGGCTCTTATTGGAGGAATCTACCAATCCGTTTCCCTGAGGATAGTATGGAGTGGAGTGGACCAGTGAAATCCCAAATTGTTCACAAAATTTGATCAGAGGCTCAGACCTGAAGGGGGAGGCATTGTCAGTGACAATTCTGTTTGGGCAACCAAATCTGGCTATGATGTCTTCCAAGAAGCTGATGATTACTTTGTGAGAAATGATTCTAGTGGGGACATCCTCTATCCATTTGGTGAAATAATCAGTCACAGTGAGGATCCATCTGTTCTGGCCACTTGAGGGAGGATGAATCTCCCCGATGAAATCCAATCCCCACTGCTGAAATGGTCCAGAAACTACTACAGGCTTTAATGACAAAGATTTGAGTTGTTGTTTACCTGAGAATTTATGGCATTTTATGAAAGCCCTGACTTCTCTGCAGACATTAGTAAATAAAGTAGGCCAATAATACCCAGCTCGGAGGATTTTGTGGGCTGTGTTCTTCCAAAAATGATGACCCCCGTAGAAACTGCTATGAAAATTGAACATCACTTTCTGCGCTTGCAATGGGTCCAGACATCTTAATAATATCCCCAGAGGGTCTTTCCAATACAAGGCTCGGTCAATGAGGCAGTATTTGACCACTTTGAGATTTAAAGCTCTGGCCCTACTCTTTCCCAGTCCATCAGGGGGCTTTAATTCCTGCAGAAAGTACAAGATGTCCCTGTACCAGGAACAGGCTTCTAGCGGTATGGTGATCTGGGAATTACTACTTGATGACTCAGCCTGCTCATTGACGCAGTTAATCTCCAGAGCTTTGTAATTGGATTCAACCAACAACTTGGCCAAACCCTGTCCCTTTATTAGCTTAGTGGGCTTAATTTCCAGGTCAAATTCGAGGATCTTAGCTATCCATTTGCCCCTTCTCCCGTCTATGTCAGGTTGTATGAGAATGTCCTTCACAGAAGTGGAAGGGACATATGCAATGATTTTCGAGTGCAAGACATAGATCCTGAAAGCTTTGAGAGCTTTCACCAACGCATAGGCCTGCTTTTCCATGATCTCATATTTTAGCTCAGCATCTCTCAGTGCCTTGCTGAAGAAGGCGATGGGCTGCTCTCGCCCTTGATCGTTTCTCTGCAGTAGGACTGCTGCTATTGAGTCATCAGAAGCAAATGAGAAAATCAGGAAATCTTTAGCATAATTGGGATTGATCAACACAGGTGCCTCAGTCAATGCTTTCTTTATCTGAGCAAAAGATCCCCTGGATTTAGCAGTCCACTTTATTTCATGGCCCTTCCTGAGCATGGCTGTGATATGTTTTACCAGCTCAGCGAAGTTTGAGACGAATCTCCTTAGAAAATTAATCTTCCCCAAAAATGCCTGAACTTCCTTCTTGGACCGGGGAAG
>ML790631.1:346057-363395 GCA_009831015.1 Picea engelmannii | reverse complement strand
ATGATTGGTAGGGTTGGCCTCGTCACTGACAATGTAGGCTAGCTGGGCTTCTCTGTATAATCTTCTATGTTCCCCCCCAAAGACCGGAATGGTGGCATAAGTGAGGTCCATCTGCAAGGTTCCCCCCAGTCTCTTTATCCAGGCTCTTGACAATAGCATGCCAAACTTAGGGGGGACGTCGACTACCACAATATCCATGACCATACTCTTCATGGGCAGCTGAAACAAAGAAACTGCTAGGTCCTTAATTACTCCCAAACATTGAACCCTCCTGGAGTCAAACGAATAGAGGTCATGATAGGCTCGGGTGACTTCCAGTCCTAATTCTTCCATGACGGCTTTGGGCATGAGGTTGTGGGAGGCCCCTGAGTCCATAAGGAAGTTATGCAGTACCTTGTCATGTATGTTCAGGGAGGTGTAGAAAGGAGGGGATGAATCATCTCTGTCTTCTACCATGGGACCTAGGAAAACTGCAGGCCTTTCATCTTGGAGGTTTATAGAGTCTGTGAGGGGGTATGAGGCTTCAGACTTTAACAGCTCAGAGAAGCGCGTTTTGAATTCCCCGTGTTTAATAAGATCAGTAAGTGGCACATGAATTCTTACTTTTTGAATTTCATGTTCGAAATTGAAAGAAGAAATAGGCTTTGGGATTTCTCTAATTTCAGGAACATGATTATGGACAATGGGGGAGAGGGTTTGAGCCTTCTTACCTCTGTCTGCTACTTCATCAGCCGGTTTCTCTGTTCTGGTGGATGGCTCAGGAACGTCAGGTGCTGTTGCTCTTTTGTCAGACCTCAGATTGTATCTGCCTCGACCACCACTAGCTTTGTCTCCCTTTCTCAATTCATTCAGTTGACCATCCATGAGAGACTCTTTATAAGCTGATTGGGTCAGATGAGGGAAAGGGGGAGTGAATTCTACACTATGGATTTTAGGCTCAGGCTCGTCTGCTTCCCCTTCTTCTTCATCAACCACAAAATTGTTCTGGAAGGGGGCCTGAATTCTTTGGTCATCTCTGCCTCTCTCCTTCTCTCTGTGCATAGTTGGAGGAGCAAAATTATTTGTTCTTCTGAAACCTCCTTTATTTTCGATGTTCTGAGGGCCCTTGTACATTTGTTTCCTTTCCACCTTTAATCTCTCCACTTCTTCCTTAAGGATGTTCATTACTCGGGTCATCTCATTTACTTGAGGGTGGGACATTGATGGGCCGGAAGTTGAGGCTTCCGATTTTTCCTTTCTTCTGTCTGTGTCGCTCTGGCTTCTCAATCTGTCAGCTGCCAACATGTTGGATTCCACCTCTATAGCTGCATCTTGCATCTGAGCTAAAGAGGTGGCTCTTCTTTCTCTTAACACGAGACAGAAATCAGGGTCAAATGCGCTAACATATGAAATTTGAGCAGAGGCTTCTGAGGGTTTAATCTCTGCAGGAATCTTGTTGTACATTTTATTAAATCTTTTGGAGAAGTCTGAGACAGACTCCCCTTCCATCTTCCTCAGAGACCCAAACTCGGTCATGTAATACATATAATCTTTTCTGTCTCCCCACTGCCTTAGGAAAACGCTATCTAAGGCTTCAATGCCAGCAATAGATCCAGGGGCCAGTCCCCAGAACCATTTCCTTACCTCACCATCCAAACTCTGGACAAAGACTCTCATCCAGACATCTTCATTCTCAATATTGAGGTTGTCTGCATAGCTGTAAAAGGCAGCTAGGTGCTCTTCAGCAGTTACATCTCCCTCCCCACTGAACTTCGGCATATATTTCAAATAGTCTCCAGTAGGGAGCGGGTTCAAAGGCTGGGGTAGAATCAATGGAGCATATCTAGCAGCAACTATGGCATCCATTCTGTTCGGAGGGGGATTAACACCAGCCATAGGGATGTTAGGTAGAGGAGAAACCGGAGGAGAAGGAGTACGAACGGGAGATGTAGGAACATAGGTTCTTGGAGGAGACAATGGAGAAAATAGAGAGAAGGCCAAGGGACCAGAGTGTGCAGATGTTTCTCTCTGTGCAGTGGTAACAACAAAAGGAGGGGTGGTGAAACCTTCAGACGATAGAGGTCTGTGATGAGGCAAGACCTCTGGGGAGGGAGGAGTGACAAGGATTTCTCTTTCTGATACCAGACCAGGAGGAGAAAACTCAGCAGGAACACTCCCGAAATTTAGAGAACGGGGGAGTTCGGAAAGAGGACGACTAGGAAGCTGCGAATAAGAAAATGGAGTTCTCACAGAAGGGGAGGGTGTATTACCTGTTTCATCGACGGAAACTTCTTTTGCAGCTCTCTTTCCCTTTCTGCGCACTACTTCCGCGTCAGCTTCTGGTGTAGCTAAAGGCAAGTGTGGGTTAGACCTCGTATGTCTGCCTCTCGAAGCCACAATTGATAGTGTGGGTTCTCCTCAGTGGAGTCGTCACAATGGAGTCGCCAAGTGCACAGTAGCAATCTTCAAGCTCTGATATCTGATGCACCTTCAGAATCAAATGATCTTTGTCGTTCAATCCCAGGGAATATATTCAACATCGTCCCCGGCAACGGCGCCAGAAATGTTGGCGACGGAAGTCACTCCTGGATTTCTTGCAGGAGCAGAGCCCGACGCCCATCAGTTTAATGTCACGGTTTGTTTTAAAGGGGTGATATAATGGAGGAAAACTCGAGGAGATGTCACTCTAACTCGGGGATTGAGTCTGGTACATATGGTGACAAAGGAGGTCTTGATCCAACTTCGGCCAGTGGGTTGATAAAAGGGTGAGAAGGTGGAATACTTAGTGAGGAAGATGAACAAACAACTTTGGGCAACAGGCTTACGGCTATTCGCAGAAGAAAGACACTGAAGGCAAGATCCTCTTGATTCCAGGGCCTCAAGAAACTGAGGAGGACTCGACTGGATCCTCCAATTCCAAGTCACTCAGCGCTGGGAAAATCACAAGAATTGGCTAGAAATATATAACTGCTACAGTGATCCTACCAACATCATCCTATAACAGATATAGCTCGACTGGATCCTCCAATTCCGAGCAATTATAACACAGTGGAACAAAGATGTAAAAGAGACTGGCATTCATCAGGCAAGAAGTCTCAAGAGTGCATACATAACTAGAGTATCAGTGCTTCATTAAAGATTTACAACCGGGAGCTCAGCTCAACCATCGATAGATACAAAAAATGGCGAAAACGCCTACATATACTCAAACTAACCACAACAACGAAATCGAGACGTAGCATTGAAAGCTTTGCGTCTGCATGGCCTCTGACAACACAGAGCTGCAATCTTTGAATGGTCGTGCAACTTATGGTAGACACAATCGATCTTTTGACAGTTTCTTCGGCGACTCGACGTGCCTTTAATTCATTGCAGGACCTTCCCATTATGGCGGAGACGATGTCTAACCACCATCAACCACTTCAATAACTGCTTCTTGGGATTGAGGATGATCTGGCCAACTCAGCACCTTGGATTAAGGAAGGCTTCTCGCGCTGCCACCTAGGATAACTGAAAGGCTTGGTGGATAGACATGGCGGCCAGCGCGGAGAACAAGGCACATGGTAAAAAGGGGGGATGGCGTCAGATTGTGAGGACGTGGAAGATGAGTGGCGAGGTGTGAGGAGGGTGACAGAGGATGGCTTATGGTGAAAGGCCTCGAGAGGAAAGAGGGAAGGCAAGAGATAACAAACTTGCCTTTTGGTGAGGGGCCGATGTGAGGGACACATGGCGAACGATGAATGGACGACGAGAAGGAGGAGGGACCACGTGGACCGAAGAGGGGGGGGTGGAAGAGTGACACATGGCAACATGAGATAGGTAGAAGGAGGACATCATGACGAGAGAAGAGCCCACGCCGACTAAACCCAGAGTGGCTGAGTAGGATGAGGTTATCCAAGCACCGTTGATCCGGGCGCTAAGATCTCGGCCATCGGAAGTTGCTTTGTCGATTCCGGACCCCCCCCCCCCCTCCGCTTAAAGGTAGAAAGGAAGGGGGGGTCCGTAATAGTCTTCATTGCTGTTGATCCAGGCGCGCCAATCTGAACCGTTGGAGAGTTGCGCCCGCGATTCCGGACCCCCCCCCCCCGCTTAAAGGTCGACAGGAAAGGGGGGTCCGGAATTTTCTATGCGCCATTGATATGGGCGTGCGAATCGCAACCGTTAGATTTTGCACATGGTTTATCGCGGGCGTATTACCACCCAAAACTTAGGACAAGTGGGTTTTTGACCCAATCTTTTGCATTCTAGCCCCCTATACAAGAAATATTGCTAACAGGGACCAACTCATGTATCATCTCTTGGTGGCTCTTGTTATTATGCTACTTTTATTGATGATGCAACTAGAAAAACTTGGGTTTATTGCATTCGACAAAAATATGATGTTTTTGATACTTTTAAGAAATGGAAAGCTTTGGTTGAGAATGAGACAAGAAAAAGGTTGAAGTGTCTCAGATTAGACAATGGAGGTGAATATTGCAACAAGGAGTTTGATGATTATTGTTCATACCATGGGATTCGTAGAGAGAAGACAGTTCCAGGAACACCACAAGAAAATGGTGTGTCAGAAGGATGAACATGACAATCATGGAGCATGCAAGGAGTATGAGATTGCATGTTGGTTTGCCCTTACAGTTCCGGGAAAATGATATAGATATTGTTGTTTACTTAATAAACAAAGGGCCTTCAAGCTCTTTGGATGGTGGAATTCCAGAGGAGGCATGGACAGGTAAAAAGGTAAACTATTCTTTTTTGAAGACTTTCGGTTGTGAAGCATTTGTCCATATTGATAAAGAAAATAGAACAAGGATTGAGGAAAAATCCAAGAAGTGTACCTTTATTTGATACAGTGTTAATGATTTTGGTTATCGCTAATGGGATTATGAAAATCACAAAATCATTATGATTATAGATGTCATATTCAATGAGAAGGTCATGTACAAAGATCAGTTGCAGGGAAAGATACAAGAAAAGAACAAAACTAAAATACACAGTGCCTGATGAGATCACTGAAAAAGAAATTCCAAAGGTACCAAAAAATCAAAATGTACAACAACAAGAGAAACAAGTACCTCAAACTCCTGCAAGTGTTGTTAGAATATCTACCAGGTTAAGTAGACCCCCTGAACGATACTCTCATTCACTGTATTATTTATTGTTGACTGATTTTGGTTAACTAGAATGTTATGAAGAGGCAATGCAGGTAGACACTGAAAAGAAGTGGGAGCAAGGCATGAAAGAGGAAATGTATTCCTTGGTAAATAACCATACTTGGGACTTGGTTCAGTTGCCTGCAGGAAAAAGAGAATTGCAAAATAAATGGGTTTACAAGTTAAAGGAGGAAGATGGAGAAAAAAAGCGGTACAAGGCTAGATTTGTTGTAAATGGGTTTGCACAAAAGAAAGGTATAGATTTTGATGAAATATTTTCTCCTGTTGTTAAAATGACTTCAATTAGGACTATTTTAAGTTTTGTGGTAGTAGAATATTTTCATCTTGAACAGTTAGATGTAAAACCAAATTTGCTCCATGGGGATTTGGAGGAAGAGGTTTATATGCAACAACCACATGGGTATGAGGTCAAAGGGAAGGAAAATTTGGTATGCGGGTTGAAGAAGAGATTGTATGGCCTAAAGCAAGCTCCAAGGAAGTGGTATTTGAAGTTTGACAGGTTTATTACACAACAAGGTTATAGTAGATGTCATTCTGATCACTGTGTTTATTTTAAAAGGCTAGAAAATGGAAGCTATATTATATTGCTATTGTATGTAGATGACATGCTTGTTGCAGGGTCTAATATGCAGGATATAAATGTGCTCAAGAAGAAATTAGCTAATTCATTTGCAATTAAGGATTTGGGTGCTGCAAAGAAAATCCTTGGTATGAGAATAACAAGAGACATGAACAATCACAAATTGACATTGTCTCAAGGCGAGTACATAGAGAAGGTGTTGGAGAGGTTTAGAATGCAGAATGAAAAACCAATTAATACACCTTTGGCCAGCCATTTCAAATTATCTTAGGAAATGTGTGCTAAGACATAGGAGGAGATAAAATACATGTCCAGGGTCCCTTATTCATCAATAGTTGGAAGCTTGATGTATGTGATGGTTTTCACAAGACCAGATATTGCACATGCAGTGGGAGTTGTGAGAAGGTATATGAACAATCCAAGTAGAGAACATTGGGAGGAAGTAAGGTGGATTCTCAGGTATTTTAGAGGTATTTCTACTCATGCATTTTGTTTTGGAGGTTCAAAGATTGTTCCACAGGGACACGTTGATTCAGATATGGCAGGTGATAAAGATAACATGAGTATCACCTCATGAGCACCACAGGGTATGTTTTTACTATAGGTGGAACACCGATAAGTTGGATTTCAAAATGGAAAAAGGTTTTTTCACTTTCAACAACAGAAGCAAAGTATGTTGTTGCTACAGAGGCTAGTAAATAAATGATTTGGCTATAGAGGTTTATGGAGGAATTGGGAAAGAGGCAGGAGAATAGCAGGTTGTACTGTGACAGTGAGAGTGCCATTCATCTTGCAAAGAACTCAACCTTCCATTCGAATACTAAGCATATACAAATCAAGTACCATTTCATATGATCTATCTTGGAAGATGGATATTTGAAGTTGGAGATACACACTAGCATGAAGATACACACCAAGGAGAAACTGAGTTCGTGCTCAGTTTTAGTTGGTCTTCAAGCATGAAGATGAAGATGAGAAATTTGTCAGGTTCAAGAAGGATCATAGTCCAACAGATACAACAACAATGGAGTTCTTGATATCAATCTCCAAGTGGGAGATTGTTGATTATGGAGCATGATTATCTTCCTGATTCAGAGGTCTTTGTTTTCAGCCATGTTTATACCCCACGAAGACTTTACACCCTGAAATAATATACACTCCTCCACGCGGATGAGTGCAGGGGGGGTTAACCCCTTTGTGGTGTCTAGTGGGGTTATCCCCCCGGCTGGGGAGTCTGGGGGAAAGCATGCCCTCGGTGGGTGTTCGGGGGCGAAGCCCCCAAAGAAAAAATTGCCTTGTAAATGTATATTGTAATTTCATAGTAAATATGGACCATTCATTATAAGGTCGCAGATATGATGGTAGAAGTTATGTTAGGGGTTTTTTCCCTAGAAGGAAACCCTCTTTTATGAGGGAAATGTATTGCGGCTATGAATCATTGAAAATATTGTATTCTGAGTGAGGAAACTGCGAGAGAAAGAAGAGGAAGTTACAACAGGTGTGATGTAGGTTGTATCCCTTCATTTGTTGGATAATAATAAAGGAAGGACCTGGAAATTTCTATGGTGGATGTAGCCCACACTGGGTGAACCATGTATATCTGTGTCTCTATTGTATTGTGTATCTTCTATGTTTTATTTCCACATTTGTTTTATTTTATTGCTCTGCGATCCTATTTTTCTAACATTTGACAACTAATCGGGCATTGTGTCTTTCAACACTTCCATCTGATGCATACTTAGTTATGTACACCCATTTACATTTCACAAGTTTTCCTCCTTTCGGAAGAGGTACAATATCCCAAGTATTGTTCTCCATTATAGAGCGATACTCTTCATTCATTGTTGTGTCCCAATATGGATGACCTAAAGCTTATGCAAATGTTTCTGGATCACGATTCTTTGAAACTTGAGACAAAATAGAAGAGGCTCATTGGAATTATGAATGTGTCTGAAATTGATCTGAAGGATCACCGACAAGATCAACAACTGCTTCTCGAGTTGAATGGACCCATCTGAGAAGTTGTGGTGTTGGTGCAGGTTCATGTTCAATGGACTCATTTGGAGGAAGGTGATCAAGCGAAGGTGGATTTTCATCCTCACTTTCATCATATGAAGAAGACAAAACCAGAATAGGAACAGAAGATGGAACAAATGTCGAAGATGGCTCACATGGATAAGAAGGCACAAATGTTGAATTAGGCTCACATGCCAAGAGATTTTCATCAATTTTAACATCTCTTCTAATAACAATTTCATTAGAATGAGATTAAAGAAGTTTGTAACCTTTGACATCTTCAGATTATCCAACAAAAATATACTTCTCACTTTTAGGTTGTAAAGATTTCCTTTTCTCTTTAGGAATGTGAGCCCATACTACACTTCCAAATACACGAAAGTGGCTTACATATTGCTTAATTTTATTCCATGATTATTTCGGTGTTATATTTTTTAAAGCCTTTGTGGGAGTGCGATTTACTATGTAATTTTCATAGTTAATGGATTCTACCCAATAATTAAGACTTAACCCCTTAGATTGGATCATACAATTATCCATTTCTTTTAATGTGCAATTCTTTCTCTCAACAATACCATTTTTTATGGTGTATATGGAACAGTAAGTTGCAAAGGCGTCGAGGCATGCTTATCAAAACTATCCCGATGATGTTTTCCAAGAACACAACCGTGACAAACAACATGTCTGCAAGAAACAAGAGGGAGAACAATCACCATCTATTGATTAGATAGTTACTACAATGAGCGATAGATGCCAAAGTTTTCTCAAGTCATTGCTATGAGCAACTAAAGTTGATGGAAAAGATGATGACCTAAAATTGTCAAACTTGTACAACCTAGTAATATCATCAACAATTCTAGTTGCAAGGACATGCATAGGATCTTTTAAATCCTTAATTACAACTTGGTGAGGTGAAAACTCTATGGTTTTAACTTCACCTGAATGAGTGCTCTAATATATTGATAGAAGGTTGCATGAAAGACTTGGAACACATAATACATCATGTAAATGATCATTATCTACTTGAATTGTTCCAGACCCTACACCACTGAGATATTTATGATCACCAACAAATATTTTCTTGGTGTTACATTTATTTAGAGCAGAAAATATGGCTTCATCCTTATCCATGTGATAAAATGCTCCATAATCAATAAGCCATTCATCAGAAGAAGAAGTAGAAGTTGCATTGAAGGAGAAACCAGAAGCAGAAAGTGCATGCCCATGAGAAGAAGAAGAATAAGAATAAGAATCAATATTGAGGTTGTACTTCTTCATCATTGCTTCTAAGGCTTGCATATTTTTAAAACATTTAAATTCCACATGACCATATTTCCCACAAAAATTGCAATGACTTTCACCAGTCTTCTTACTTTTGGATTTTGTGGCTTTGTCATAATTAGGAGCAAAAGCTGGCAGAGATGGTTTGGGACCCTTGTTTTTCTTCTTGTGTTGGCAAGGATGTTTCTTCTTTGGATTCTTGGATTTATATTTATGTTGGACCACTAAGACTTTGTTGGATGTACCTACAGTGCTAATCAATCCAAGTTGCACAAGCTTATCTTGCTCTCAAATCATAGCATCACAAAATGACTCAAGAGAGGTTGTTTATAAGCACTCTTTAGATCTTCTCTAATAGCATAAAAGGTAGATACAAAAACATAATATGCACTATCGAGCTTAGAAAGAATAACATATGTGCATCGATATTCCTTCAAATATAGTTCACATTCTATACAAAAAAGTATAAGTGCTATGAGCTTAGATAAGTAATATTCAATGAAAAGAAAATCATTTGGACTTAAAGTCATTAACTAATTTTCCAACTGGTGGGATCAAATAATATTGTGTTTACCAAACACAACTTCAAGCTTTTCCCAAGCATTATCTAGGCCCTCAATTCCTTGAAGGTGAAACCTTAAATCATGAGAGATGGACATTTCAATTAGTCCAAGTGCTTCATTATTCCTATTATCCCATTTGGCATGCTTGTCATCATCATTGGGTTCTTGTTCTTTTCCCAAGGTAATCTGGTACAATCCTTTACTTCTTAATACATCCTCCATATGGGATTTCCATGAGAATTATTTGATACTAGTAAGAAAAATATCAGAGAGAAGCCATATTAAATATGAAAAAAAAAATATGAAACTAATAGTTTGGATGGAAAACTCTAAAAAATATAGGTTGTTTAAAAAAACGACACTGAAAACGAACTTCGGATGTGAAAGTTACGTCCTTTTGAAAAAAGGCATCAATGGTAACCAAAGAGCCATGTGGCAAGTAGAAGTTGGTCCACATGGTGATGCTCCTCCTAATTGTTCCTATAAGCTCACTTTTAAATAAGTTACTTATGAAGTGACCCACTTTTATATAATAAGCGGGAACCACTTTTACAATGAAGTTACTTTGTAAATGAAAGTTGCATGCAAAAAATAACTTAAAATATAATATTAAAGTTTTTTAATAATGGTTCACTTTTATAATTAAGTGAAATGCACTTTACAATGAATGCATGAAATTTTTCAAAAAAAAAAAACTTGAACTCGAGAACTCTTACTTAATAAAGGAACTTTTATCCAAGTGAGCTAGTGAAAAACACATTATAGTCTTAAGAAGGAATATTGGGGGTGTTGTTGTTGTTGTTGTGGAAGACGGCCTTGGAGTACATGCTCAATAAAAAATTATTTTCATGAATTCACACATACATAAAAAAAATGCTTCTCGACAACAACAAGGGTTAGACCTCAGTGAGCTTACCCGAAAAATGAAAAAAATTCTCTCTGTTTCTTATTTACGGAGATAGCACAGAGTGCACAACAAAGAGCATACATAGACAAGAAAACCCTTTCCTCTATATTTATGATTTACTCAGATCACATAGAGCACAGGGAAAAGAGAATACATAGATAAAAAAGAGTAGCAATCAAGAAATAAAAAACAGAAAACCAAAATAGTATCTCTGTAAAAAATTCAAAGGGCATATTCATGCTTTATACCTTCGAATCTGACTAAAATGGTCGTATTTTGGGAAAACTGAAACCTTTTTGAGTGAAACAAAAAGTATTTCTAGTTAAAAGAAGCATTCCAGACATAATGGAACAATATTATTGGCCCAAAAATTTATAGAAATGGCAGAAACCAGATATGCAGCAACACGGATTCAAGATCTAGATCTACAAAGGGAGCAGGTCTTCAAGTGCACTTCGATACCATGTCCGACAACACAGGCATTCCAAAAGAGGACGAACACCTTCAGTAACCATTCACATAACAAAATGAAAGATCAACACATCAATGTTTTTATGTGGTAAAACCCCTATGGGGAAACATCCACGACCCCAACAAACATGGCCACTTGGAGCAATTTATTAATGCAAAAGAAAATATTACAAAGAAATTTATAACAAAGTTTCTCACAATCGATCATCGCAAAATGAACCTCCATGCTCTTTAAATAGAGATCATGGACCAATTGGGTGTTAAGCCACATATCAATGTAGCCTTAAAGATCAAGGAGAATATGACTCGTCAGATAATTCTATGTCGGGAACATATCATGATCGTCGTATTTCCTCACTACAAATGCATACTAGTGCATACTAAAGAAACACACTAAGAAATACATCTTAACCTAATGACACATTAGACCAAGTTGATATTAACTAACTCCTAAGTGTCTAAATATCCTAACATTTTGCATAAGTTTGTTCTCTTTATATCAATTGTTTGTCCTCCATGTTGTCAATTCTTATCACAAGTATCTCTTGTTTTAAGCTTCTATCAACATATTTCCTTTAAATATTTTTATTTTTATTTTGATTGAATCATCTACGCAATAGTTGTAGATAGGATTTTTCTCATGCAGTGTTCAATGGTTTTTTTTGTTTTAAGTGATGTTTACAAAATATATTTTAAGTGATGTTTCATACAAGATAGAGTGGGCAAGATATTTAGTGATGCTTCATATAAGGTAGATAGGACAATTATCAATGTTTTGATGGAATCTATACTTTTAGCTAATGATTTTAGTCGTGACAATTTTTTCATTTTGATCTCCATATTAAAGGGTCATTTCCCCATATTGTGGAGAGCCCTTTTTATATGTTTGAACTCTGCGTACGTGTTTTTTGTTCAGTTTTGATGTCTTTGTCTTATTCTTGTTTCTTGTTTGGATTAATTTTTGTACACTCATAAAACCATTGTTAACTCTTTCTTAAACTGGAAAGTGTGAGATGCAATAGGAGTGGATCTAACATTGTTTGTGTTTTTAAAATCTTATTGCAATATTGTTCATGTTCCTTGACATTTGTGTTAGAAACAAAAATTCTTGCAGGTTTCTAACTCAACCAAATTTGGATATGTGACACGCATGACTGCTTGAGGGTTTCATGATGAAGGAAGAAGGGGCTCATAAGGGTGAGAAAATGTAAGGTGCACTAGGTGTCATCCCTCTTATTTGTATGCATGTTTCTTATAGGGGTTGGTTCATCCATAATTGTATCAATGATGGAATACATGTATGTATGTGGATAAAATATAAAAGACTTGATATTGGTTCTCTTTGATATACAACTTTATTGGTCCTCTAAGCTCACACTCACATAAAAACCCATCCTGCAATGAAAAAGTTTCCTTAGAGAGTTGATCTGGTTTTGCAATGTACTCTTTGTAAATGTCAACAAAGGATAATACATCGAAGTTGGTTTTTACTTCTTCAACTTGATTCATTATTGAGGATAACAATATATCTTCTACTTGGAATCTATTTTTAGCCCAACCCATCAACATCTTCAGATCTCCAAACACATGCAAATATTTCAATCCTCTATCTGATAATATTTTCAAAAGAAGCCACAAAGCATATAACTTAGCATAGTTATGAGTCCCTTTCCCAACAACATATTTTAGAGAAATGCAATGTGTTGATTCAAAAAAGAAAATAGCCCTTGCCCCACACATATCTAGGGTTCCTTGACATGCCCCATCAAAGAATCCTTAAGTCCTATCATAATATTCTATACTTCATTGTTGCAATTGGTATTGAAAAAATAAGACAGGTAAATTGATGCTTCTAGAAAAAGATTTATCATAGTGGGTATCCTTTTCTTTGTTTTATGTGTTTTCTTGTGTATGGGTGTTCCTGGATATTTTTTAGTGTTCTTAGCTATACCTATCTTTCAATGATAAAAAGTGATCATCCTAGTAGGAATGATGCTTCAAATGGCTCAAGAAATTAGGAAATTCTATTATCATGGGAAACCCACCCCTGGAAAAGAATATGGAACTATTACCTTTGAAAGTTTGGATGGATTCTCAAAATCTAAATATGCTACATGATATTTCCATTTGGTATCCTAGATATGGACAGTGGATGGGTTGGGATCTTGGGGACCCTTCGATTCATCTTCATCCACTAGTCACTTCTTTTATGGAATCTCTTCAAAGTTGTGCCCCCAAAGACTATAGAGGATGGGGATATAATGACTACAACATCAAAATAAGGTATAGACATAAATTACACACAAATTTTCAATTTCAAAAGTATATTGTTTAGAGGTCTATGTGGAATCCTGATTGGTTACCTCAAATCAACCTTTTTTGCTACCTGTTGGTGCAAGGGAAGGTCTTAACTATAGAAAAGTTAGCTAAGAATGGTATACATGGCCCCTCTAGATGTTCTTTATCTCTACCAAACTATGAAACCATTCAACATATGTTCCTTGATCATGTCTTCACTCGACAAGTGTGGAAAGTAGCTTTCCATGAAATCCAACATAGAATGAGAATTCCCTCAATATGGATGAGATGCTCACTCATTGGAACAACAACTAAAAGGGAACCATGAAAAATAAGAAATTATTCAAAAGACAATGGGCCTATGCCTAAATATCTTATATAGAAGATATGGCTTGAGTGTAACAAAGTTGTATTCAAACAAGAATAGGTCAATCCAAATCAAGTGGTAGCCAAGGTAAGAAGTCTTCTTGCTAATCATATCTCAACTAGGAGCAGGGGCTCTTAGGATGCTCAATTTCTAGATTCATATGAGGAGATTTAGTTCCAAAAATTTCACATTCCTACAAGAAATTTCAAGGTTCCAAAGGGCAGGGATATTCCTAGATCAAATTGTCAACTTCAACTGATAGGGCATGAATTTCAGCTTTCGAAATCAACTCAATAGTATTACATTTTGTTTTTTTATGGTGCCTTGAAAGGAAATATAGGGGTGGAAAGTGTGGGGAAATTCTCTATGATCTTGA
Source organism: Picea engelmannii (assembly GCA_009831015.1). Taxonomy (NCBI): domain Eukaryota; kingdom Viridiplantae; phylum Streptophyta; class Pinopsida; order Pinales; family Pinaceae; genus Picea; species Picea engelmannii. Next base: position 349,389 of record ML790631.1, on the reverse strand, counting down.
AGGACCCAAAGAACTACATTATGCTTGGATCCTTGGAATATGCACTAACAATCAGGTAGAGGATTACGCTCTCCTACAAGGATTGAAATTTACATCAACTCATCAAATTTCCTTTGTCATTGTGATAGGATATTATTCATTCATTATCCAACCAATGCATAAACATTTTAGGCCAAACAACCACAAATTTTCCTTGATTCTTTTCAGAATAGTGCAAGATGTGGTAAGGTTCCAAAAAATGAAAAACAATTCAGGTTCTAAGGGAGCAAAATGAAAAATTGGACCAATTGGTAAATGAATCAATTAGAGGAAAAATTGGGACACTAAAAATCAGTGGATCAATGTTATATCAAGCCATACCTTTGGAAATCAGTTCAATGATTGACAAGTACACTAAATTTAAGAAGACAAACGTTCATCACGAGGAAACTCATATTTCCAAGACATTTCATTAATGCGACGAGACTCTTCCTTCTCTCACACATGTTCAATTTGTTGAGTAAATATATTATTGAATGCAATATAGGTTTATGTCCCAGTGAAGGTGGGATAATGGCATTCAACTGAGGTGAATTCAGGGGTGTTCACCAAACCTCCACTGTGAAGTCTTGTGCCCTAATTTCAATTATTCCGAGGACAAGTCTTGAACTCGGGTTGGAATTTTCATCTCTCTTCTTTGCCATGTTATATAATCTCTAGTTTGAGTTTTTTTCATCTCTATTTTCCATGTCCTTGATTCACATCAATTTTATATTTATTTGGGGCTATGTGTTCTAGTCCTTTCGAATTTCACTAGAGACATTCTTCTCTTTGAGTTTTGAATTGTGATTTGGATGTGGTGATTTGTAGGTTAGGGGCCCTAACTTTTCAAAATAATTTAATGGTCTACTTCAACCCTACTACTCAATGTGTCTAGTTTTGTCATGTTAGAGTCTATGTGATTCCACCAATCAAGACATGGAAATTCAAGAAAAATAAGAAATGAAATGAATTGTGCATGTACACGAGGAGATAATTAATAATAATATATCCACCTTTTGCACATACTCAATGAAGGTCCATGATAATGAGTAACAAGTAATCTCTCATGTAGTGTCTATCATGGGGATTTTGGATCAATTAAAACAATAGGTAATTAATCTAGAGAATGAATGTGCCATGTTAAGGAACATCCAATTGAGAAAGAATGGTATCTTAGGATCCTCTAATAAAATGAACCTAGACATTTTAGAGCAAGGAGAACCTAGGGAAGACGACATGGTCCAACAACTCTTTGAATCTATGGAGATTGGTGAACAAGAAGTAAATCTTTTTGGACAAGGGTTGAATGAGGCTACTAGCTATAATATTTTATAGATAGCTAATGTATTTTAAAGTTTTACTTATACTAGGAAGATATTATAGAATTTACAGTAGTGCTAGAAGTTGGGAAATATTTTTACCAAAATTTTGTACGCTGGGAATTTTGGGAAAGGAACTGTTATGTTTAGAAAATTTTGGAGATCTTAATATTGATATACTATTGTTGTCTATATCTACTACAACATCCTTTTGATTAATAAAATTGTTCCTTAGTTTTAATTAATTAAAAAAAGAAAAAGAAGAAGAATAAGTGTAGTATGTTATTTGCCTAGTCTTATTTTTTTCTAGAGTAAAAGTTCATCCCTACATAAAAAAAAGAGGATAGTAAGGAGTGGAAGTAGAAGAATAAAGAATAAATGCAACCTAAGATGTGAAAAATGAACATTGATTATCAAGTTGGAAAGTATTTTGCATGTGTTTTGAACATATATGTTTTCCATTGTGCATTGAATTAGTAAGATGAGTAAGATGGAGTATAAGTTCTTTGTTGGGGACTTTTTTTTTGAAATAGCCATAGTATATGCTTTATTGCTTGTTGTTGGATAAACACTTTGAGGAAGGAATCATACATTTTATTATTTAATTTACTGATGCTTTCATTTAGTACTTGGAATATTGCTATAATTCTTCTTCTTGTATGTTTATTTTTGGATGTATATTTTGATTATAAAATCTTAAATCATACACTTTTCTATATATATTCTTGTCTTAGTTTGTATTTTTTAGGTTCTGTATGATGCATTTTTCAATTACCGAATAAATCTTAAGATGGAAACTCATGGGGATCTTTTTTCCCCCCAAGTAACATATCCTAATGAAAACCCCTTGATTACTTCTCTTCATTCCAAGGATGGTACCTAGGGTAAACCATAGAATCTTCAAGCCAAAAGGCTAGGTCAACAACTCATGAATGTATCATATATAAATTATCAACAATTGGCTCACTAAGAGAAAACATGTTACGAAGTGGGATTTGAAATCGGGTGGAGAGGGTAACAAATTTTCCTCAAAACCACTTGAGTTGCACCCAGTTGACAACTCATGGTAATATTTCTCATGAAGGAAAATAATTTGAAGAAATATCTCATGAGACTCCTTCACCTAATATATAAGTGTCTCTTTGTCATTATTGTATCACTAATATGAGTTGACTCAATAGGTGAAGTTGCAATGCTTGAACTCACAAATCTAACTTAGTACATTAGACACCAATTAAACACAATAATTTCGTCTATTAACTAATAAAATAAAGAAATATTAATTCTAATTGCATAATCCACAAGAAGGAATGAATGGTTAGAGTATTACCTAAATGATATAGATATCAACTCACTGAAAATGTGGAGAACACATAGTCATTGCGCTCCAATATTTGATCCACAAGCTGCAACAAAGTGTGGGGGGTGACTCTCCTCCCAACCAATCTCTCATTCAACACAACTGATATCCCATTGAGCCCTCAAGCAACATCCTATGCCAATCCCTAATTCCTAAGCTCAATATTTCCCTTTAGCCAAAGCTCCCTCACTCCCTTCTCCTCCTTTATTAAATAGAATCCATCCATACATAGGTTCCACTTGTCATCTGTTTAATTCTAATTGATGATGTCAATCAGAGTTCATTTAATGTCAACCCAGGAAGGTAAACTTAGAAGCGCTATATAGATCTAGAAAGATTCAACTACCTAAAGGAGGGTTTGATGTAGCAGGAGCCAATACTCTTTTACAAGAGATTGTACTTTGGTTCCTTCTCACGAGGGTTTGATGTAGCAGGAGCCAATACTCTTTTACAAGAGATTGTACTTTGGTTCCTTCTCACTTAAACACATCTGCAATTTAAACAAATCTACCTACTAAAAACAGAGTGCTTATGTCTGCCTGAGATTCTAATCCCCTTACAAGGACTCAACTCACAGAATCTCTTACACACACTAAAATCTGTTATCTAATTCCTAAGATTCGTTGGAAACT
>ML790631.1:304625-319847 GCA_009831015.1 Picea engelmannii | reverse complement strand
CATGGGCGAGTGTAAGTAGTTTTGAAAAACTTGTAAGGATTATGAGGAAATGGAATAACCATCAACCAAGGCTGAGATGCCCCATCCTCCCGACAATTCTCTAAGTGCTCATTAATTTCTTCACATGGAGGATCTAAAAGAAACATGTCACGCCTACTTCCAAGATTCTTAGGTAGAAATAAAGGAAGCGCAACTTTGTCTTTATTATGAAATTTTTTCATATATGAATATTCAAGCCATCCTAAGATCTTGTCCCAAAAATGGGGATGCAAACCATGACTTTGATGAAACAAATATATGAATGGGAAACTCATCATAGGAGGATTTGTGCAATCAATTAGATCATTGGTTTGAATATTCCCTTCGATGAGATTGAACATTTCAAAATGTGAAGTATAGACATTAAGATTCGAACTAATTAAAGAACGAATATGCAACTTGGAATGTTTAATGTCCATAAGATATAATGCATTGTCTTTTTCAACAATAAACTGTGTAAAATCATCTCGCAACATGTCCTCTTCCCATGTGAGTGATGAAAGTGAACAAGCATCAAATCCAAGTTTATCAATGTTAGGTTTGGAATTGATTTCACCAAAATTTAGCATATCGAAAGGATATGATTGTGGTGGAAAAGAGTAGGATGTTGTAGGTAAGATGTCAAGTCCACCAGAATCTAGGAATAGATCAGGATATAAAGAATAAAATGAATGAGAAATAAACAGATGAAAAGAATCTCTTGAACTATGATACTCAACAATGGTATTCTCAAGACAATTCTCTTCACTTTCTTTAAAACTCTCACTCTCTTTTGGTGACGAATTCCTCAACATAATATGATCATTTGGATTTGCCTTTTGTGTGATCGATAATTCAAAATTTATGTGACAAGCATCTAGTCTTTCCTGTGAACAAAGTGCGTTTTGAGGATGAAGGTTTAAGGTTTCTTCTTCTCTAATCAATTTCATAGGAATACTAGAACATTCAAGAAGATTTCCGTTGCTTACGTGTTCTTCAATGACTGATTTTAAATGTTGATTAGAGCATGAGTCAAAAGAATGAGGATATTGACCTTGAGCCAGAAACAAATCATCTTCCATACTAGTCTTAGACTGAAAATACAATGGTTCAAAGGAAAAACCAATTTGGTTGTCAATAAGAGCTTGATCAATAGATTCTACCTTCCTAGCTTGTTCAACATTATCGGAAGAATTTTTCTCTTCTTGCGAAGAAGATTGTTCTAGCAGTTGGGTGATAGGATTTGCAATTGGTTCTTCATTCGTGATTGAACATGACTGGATGGAAGGGATGGAAGCATCATAGAAGATATTTAATTTCAATGAGATGTCATCGAGATTAAATTTACAGAGGATATGATAGACTCTTGTCAAAAAGTTTTCTGAAGATGAATCACCATTGATTAGCGAAGTATGAAATTCTTCACATAATTGATCAAAATCATAAATTTCAAAAGCATCTAGAAATTGGTCTACAAATTGAAACCAATAAAAAATGTGACATGCTGGAAAGGATTCAAACCAATGTTTGATCCGACCTCTAAAAGTAAAAGCGAACAGTCTGCATAAAACTCCTAAATCTGAGATGTCATGTTTGATGCATTTGCACCAAAACTTGTTAAGGTGGTCTTTAGCAGACGTATTTCCTTCACCATCAAAGATGAGTTTGGACAAGCATGAGATTGTCTCGTTGGGAACATTAGGTAATGAGAAGTTGAAAGCATGTTCCAATATAGTGATTTGGGGAGCCATGGGGGAAATTGAATACATTTAAAATAAAGGCTCCTACAAGGCCAACTTGTCAGTCGGCCCTCCTTCTAGCGCCATTTGTTGACGGGCGAAATTGACCGTCCGTCAACTAGGAGAGTGGAACCGGTCTAGGGTTGTCTAATAACCCAAGCCGTTTGGAATAAACCACCCTGACGGGTTTAGCAGCTCCATTAGCCGATCTAAGTCCTAAGAAAACAAAAAGAAAAACTATTCTAAACTACCTAATCTAACTAAATATTAAAACAAACTAATAAACTAATCTAACTAAAAATAACTATTAAAACAAACTAATAAACTAATCTAACTATTCTGTATACAATCTACTATCTAATACTATACTAACTCTAAGAAATTTAAAATCTAACTACTTACAGAAATAAATCTTATTCACAAAATGTACAATAATTACAATTTACAGATTTGTATGGAAACTTGAAAAACTCATTAATATTCTGCCCTAAGACAGTGAGAGATATTTTTTTTTGATTTTATAATTTTATGAAACAGAAATAAACTGAAAACTTACTAAACTAAACAACTAATCTACTAACAACAACTACAAATCTAACTAAACATGTATCTAACTAAATTACTTAACTATGCTAATAAATTAACTATCAAATGAATAACAAGCTAACCTGAAGAAACGGCCCAGGTTTGTCCTATATGAAATGATTGCCTCAGTTGATCGGAGGGAGGAAACCCACACCGAATTATCCACTAGCTTCTCGTAAACGAGAAGTTGTTGTGTTCTTCAATATAATTACAGGACAAACAAGACATAAAAGCTACAACAATTTTATAATTTATAAATCTTCGCAATTAGATAAACCTGTATGCAAAGATCTATACGAAACGATTCAATTAATGAAGAAGAGAAATCTGTGATTCATTAACTGAAACAAAGTAATTGTTGTACTTTGCAAAATAATGAAAGAGATCAGATTATGGATAACACATTAATCAAATCATATCATCTTGCAATAGATTATGATAGCTAAAGTAGTCTATAACCAATTGCAAACTGATATGTAAAAACTTGAAACAAAAGATTGATATTATGAAAGCGAAAGCTGTAGCAATAACATCAAATCTCGTCTCAGTTTGTATTAGAAATCCATAGCCTGGTTCTCCCACAAGTGAGGATGCCCATTATTACAAAAAATAAGAAGTATTTAAAGACTTCCCACAGGGTAAAACATCCCTGTGGGAATTGTCAAAACAATTTACAAAAATCTCTAAATAATCTCCCCAAATCCCTAATTTTGCCTATGACTAATAACTGAAAACCATATCTAAACTGTTGTAGCATGTCCAATTGGTTAATGAAATTCGTGGGTACCTGTAAGTAGACAAAAATACAGAAGTTTAGATAATGTTTATTGATAAAATTGGCAGAAATCTAATTCTAGCGATTCTGTAGCTGGCCTATTTTGGAAACATAATCAATTTTAATCAATCCAAATCTAACAGAATTATATTCAAACTTTTAAACAAATATTTGATTGCTAATTGAAAATCAAATGAATTATCCAAATCAAAATTCTAGGCTAACTTAAGAGCAAACGAAATCATGGTCAACCGACTGATAACAGAGATGCATGCACTCTGTCCAATCTTTGATTACCAATTCGGGTAAACAGAATCACACTAGATAATTTTGACAGAAATGAAAACGTTTTCATGAACCAATTGAAATCAACATCAAAATCATTTTCGAATCAAACGAAATCTACAGGATCATCTTTCTAATTGATATAACTATATTAAACAAATAACAACGATCATGCTAATCGTGGCACACAGGAATGACTTGCAGATCCAATCAAACATGAATGAATCAAAACGGTTTGAGGTTGTTATGAATGAACACAAATTCCATGATTTTAGCAAATAGATCTTCAACATAACCATTTTGATAATCAAACTATGAAAGAATCATTTCAAATAATAAACAGAACTAATCGAAAACCAAAACCCAATTCATTATATTAATCCAAGCAATTCATAAAACGAATTTGATGTTGAAAACACATACCTGGGAGGATTGATCAAGGGTTCAAGAGTGTGAGAGGCTAGACATGTGAGAGGGGTTCTGAGGCACAGGCCTGGAGAATTCATAGACGTTTCATCAAATTCACACAGACCCAAAACGCATGTTCCAGCCACTAAAAATTGACCTGTAAAACAAGAGCTAGATCTCTGTAGTAACTCACTTTCCGAGGAAACCGCCAGCAATGAAGGTAAAAGGGCTAAAAACGGTTCTGGGTTTTCAACGGTTTGATCTAATTCAAAATCGTTTGCCCAGAATCGCTCACGCAAAAACGTGACTCTGGGGGCAATTACGGGGGCAGTCTTAAGCAGTCTTCTCTAGAAAAAATGAAACCAAAACCGACTCTGAACACCATGGGGGTTCAATTCTCCCTTCAAGAGCCAAGAGAGAACACACAGTGAATAGGGGTTTGGGTAGGGTTTGGACAAGGTATACGCAGGACTCAAAACTCAGATATTTGCCCAAAAATCAACAGAGTTAACCTGGTAAGGAGGCAGGAATTAATGCCAAAGTGTGCGAGGGTAGTGGAGTTATTTCGGCCCATGCAGAACAATCATTACTCTTAGTACAACCGCCGACGCTTACAACTATTTAACCCATTATGCATATGTGTTACAAACTATGCCATTTCAATCAACCAATGGATATATGGTATGTGGACCAAACGTTTGCGCGAGCAAAGTTTTACCATAGTTTTAAAATCAAAGCAACAAATCGAAATCATACTAAGGGTTTGACCATATGAACTATGTGTTGCATAAAACGATTTATACCAAGGGTTTTTCCACAACACAAATGTGTTTTTGTGAAAACAATGTGGCAAGTGAATCGATCAAGAACATATAAATCCAAATCACCAATGCATCATAAACTCAATCAAACGAATATCCCCACAGTCTTGTAAATGAAGTCTCATTAACAAATAAGAACATCAAAAGCATAATGATCTTAGAATCTTGTCAATTGTGTAACGATAAATAAATTGGAAAATACGATGAGAATATAAACAAGAGTGATCATAACAATCTAATGACGTTTTTAATATGACTTCGAAAACCAGCGTTTTCACGCTTGCAGTCGTGAAAACGAGAACCAAGGCAAGTGTGCAAACGCATATAAAACAATGGTGTGGTTTTATTGGAAAGATTGCGATGAAATCAAAGTTTGCAAAACACTGGTGTAGGTAGATTATAAGGACAGTATGAAAATGCGAATTTGCTGCCAACAGGTATTGGGTGATTTTAACTCTAATTCCATAGTGCTCATACTAAAATTTGACAATATTTGGTTACTTGATGAATTTAGGCCCATCTCATTATGCAATTGTGTCTTATAAAAATATTTCTAAGGTGTTGGTTGTTGGGTTGAAAAAGTTGCTCTTCAAAATTATCTCCCCGCAACAATTTTTATTTTTAAAGGGAAGGCAAATTCATGAGGCCATTGGTTCAGCACAAGAGGGCCTTCATGAGATAAGAAATAGTCATTCATGGTGTTAAAATTACACCTTTCCAAGGCTTTTGACAGAAGTTGTTGGCTCTATTTAAGACTTCTGGTAATCCATGTAAGTTTTAGTTTGTCAATTGTCAATTGGATCATGGGTTGTGTTTCGTCGGTTTCTTTCATTGTGCTTATCAATGGAGCTACATATCCTTTCTTCATACCTACAGAAGGGCTTAGACAAGGTTTTCCTCTATCACCCTAATTTTTCTTACTAGCTGCAAAGGGTCTTTGTATATCAATTCAAGAGGCTAAAAGGACGAGAAGTATCAAAGGGGTCGAAATAGGAGGCATGGAATACCTCACTCAACTAATTTTTGTTAATGATGTTTTACTCTTCAAAAATGGTTTAGAGGTTGAGGGTCAAAAGTTGAGGGAGATGTTATAGTTATATAGTAAATCCACTGGGATGGATATTAATATCCATAAGTCTACTATTAGCTTTAATGAAATTTGTAAGGAGACATGATAGTTTCTGAGACATATGTTTCCTTATACTACTTTGGATATTGATGTTGGTCTCAAATGTTTGGGTTTTATTTTGAAACCAAATGGTTATTGTAAGAAGGATTGGCTTTGGCTCTTAGCAAGATTGAGAAGAAGATAATTTTTTGGCGTAATCGATGGATTTCAAGAGGTGGTAGATGACATTTGTAAAGTTTGTGCCGAAGGAAATACCTTTTTATTAGCATTCATTGGCTCATATTCCTAAGGGGGTATTGGAGAAGGTAGAGTGAACATGTTTCATTTTGTTATGGAAGGTTCAATTAGATCAGGTTAAGTTCCATGTTTCCCATCCCAAAGGAGGAGGTTGGGGGATTAAGAATATACATTTAATTGGCACTAATTTGGATGCCAAAAGCCTTTGGAACCTTATTACTAAGGAGAGTCTGTGAATAAGAATTATTCTGCAAAATTACATTGCTTCTAGAAATCTATTGGATTGGATCATAATTGATAGAAAACATATTAGAAATGTCTCCAATCAATCGAAAGATCTGGTTTTATCCTTTCCCATTATTGATAGTTGTCTTTCATGGAGGGTAGGCAATGGTAAACTTGTCTGCATTAGTGTCAATGCCATACTGGGCTATGATAATGACATTTTTCTACCAACAAAGATGATACACCACTTACATGATTTGGGGCACTTCACATTAAATCATATTATGGATATGGATTCTACAAACGTGTGGAACCAAGGGTGGAAATCAGTTGAAACTTTGGGAAAGGAAGGTGGCCATGTTGTTTTGTGGGAAAATTACATGGAAGAGCTAAAGAGAGTTCATATCAGGAATGAGGAGGAAGACGATGTGTTGGGATGGTTAATGAATGAGACATGTGGCAACTATACAACTCAATTAGGTTACATTGTTTTGGGGACTAGAGAGTTGCATGGGGATAAGTGTTGGTGGTATGAGATTTGGAAAGTCAAGGCACCCAAAAAATATCATTCATATGTTTTTAGCTCAAAAAACTAAAATCTTGATTGAGGAAATGCTTTAGGAGAAGCATACTCCAATTAGGAGAATTTTGAGGTCTAAAATGGGCCTCAAAATGAAAAATTTACTATAAAAAACAACTTTAAAAGAACCAAACACATTTTAGAATATGACACCATCCCCTATGGTTAAGTTGGAATTGCTTCAGTTAAAAATGTTTATTTGTCACCTTATAAATGGTGGATGAAAACCTATAGTTAACTGTGGTAGCACTTTAAGTAAAATACTCTTAAATTAATTTTAAATATGATATAAATATGTCCATAAAGTAAAGTACTTATAATGTACTTTACTTTTGAATATATATATATATATATATATATATATATATATATATATATATATATATGAAGTGGGTTGGGTTCATATTTATGGGTATTATATTATATATGTTATATCACGTGATATAATATATTATATTATATCATGTGATATTTGATGTATAATATAAGACTCATACGTCCTAAGAGTCTTATATTATGCATGGTGTAATGTCTTCGTCTAGAAGGGCGTGGAGGCCCTTGCCAAAGTCCTCAAGGAAATGAAACTCAGGTTGCTCTGGCACCCAAGAGTCGCACTAGTTGGGCAAGTGGGTGCTTGGGCATGCGAACGTGCCAACGGGCTTGCCCAAGCATGGGGTGGAAGCAACCAAGAGAAGGAGTGTACCAAAGAGGTTAGGGTGCACCGACATGAGGAGCACACCTGTAAGTTTTAATCCTGTGAAGTAAATCAATGCATACAGATTCTTAAGAAAAACAAAAATTAATCAATCGCTCATACACGTAGTACACAAAGATTTACACTGGAAACCCTTAACCGGGAGAAAACCAACCTTCCTTGGTGTCGCACCTCTCAACTCTTCATCGTATTAATTTCATCATTCACAATACAATATATACACAATATTTTAGGTATTCTACAACTACCAAAACCCTAATCCCTTAATTCAATACTAATTTAGAAAATCACTAAAAATAAAATAAACTAAACATTAAAATAGAAAAAAATGCCCCAAAAAAAGGGATCATCAAATGCAGTCGTCAAATCTGACGCACACCCCCACACACATGAAAAAAATATAACACCTACCTAGCAACACCAAGGTTGGGGCGTGTCGGTCCCAAGGGACACACCGGTTGATGGGTGCAATGGGTCCGCGAAGGGGCACGACGATTCATTTAGGCATGTTGGTTCGCAAAGGGGTGCGACACACCCAAAAGATGAGAAGATTATTGATGGTGACCTTTGGAGTCCAAATAAGAGAACAAGGGTGCACAACCAAGGAAGGGAGATTTGCACAATAAGGAGAGTAAGATCAACTCTGTGATTCTAAGGTAGAGTCGCTCCACATGGGAGGACTTGTGTTTCCTTGAGGCTATTCTGTGGACATATTTGGGGTGACCTTCTTTTGGGATGAGTTTGGGGAAGTCTTGTCATAGGTATGAGGGAGGCATGTTGTGAGACAGAATTGTGGGTCTGTGCAAAGTCTTGTGATAGAGAAGAGACAATGAGTCTATGGTGGATGCACGTTTGGGGTTCTCTGCAAGAGTTGCTAAAGTTGTTATGGCAGACGAGTCTTGGTGTGACAAATATGTGTATGAGCGTCTTGGTGAGGTGAGGCAAGTCGCGTGACTCTGCCCAAGTTGTAAACTAAGCCGGTAGTGCTCATATTGTAATTGTTTTGCAATAATAAGACTTAGTCAGGTGTTAGGCATGTTTTGTGTACCACACTATATATGTGTGTCTCTTATTTGTTTCACAAGTGTTCCCTGCGTTTCATGGATGTATGATTAAATGATTAAGTGTTAAGACTATTAACAAATTGTCTAAATATACAAGAGTTTCACTATAGTAGGAGTGTGAATTGCATGTATCCTAGAACGGAGTATGGGTATGCTCTAGGTGAAGAGGCGTAGTATGGAAAAACTATCCTTGGTGTTTCCAAGCAACCAATTTAAAACCACCATGGTGTCGCACGCCCTCAAGAGGTGCATGATCGCAAGATTTGGGCAGGAACACTTTGGGGACATGACAAATGGTATCAAATCTTGTTCGTTGCAGATTTTGAAGAAGGGATAGTGAGTTATTCACCACTATATCGACGATATATGGTATCATGGAAAAAATTGAAGACAATTTAGTGGGAACGTTCGCAGATTAGGTGAATAGTTAGGTGGAGGGAACTAGTTCATCATGGAGACTTTGCATCAGATTGATGAGAGAGGTTCTAGTTGACGGTGCGGTGGAAGATTTTTCTAGGTGCACACCTTGTATAGACCAAGAGCGGATTTTATAGTGAGATGAATCACTTAGCAGGGTGGGTGATTGTAGAACTCATTGTAGGAATTATTGTAGACATGATCGCATAGGTAATTTGGGCACAAAATTGGTGAAGGTTTAGTAAGGTGGACTGACCTTTCGTAGAGATAATCTGGGTGCAGACTTGGTTGGTTTAGTTTGCAACATAAGTAATTTCCAGACCTGTTGTGCACAACTTGAAGAGACCAGGTGTAGAATTTATTGGGTGAATTGAACAATTGGAAAAGGTGGACAAATGCAGGGCTTGTCACATATATGACCGTAGAAGTGATCACAAAAGTGATCGTGAAGGGGAGCAACTATGGGTTGAAACAAGTGGAAGTACTTGGGTGAGTTGGACGACTTGATGCGACCTAGAGAAACTTTGCATCAAGGCAGTTGGTTGGGAACATTTTCATCATGACATCTTAGTGTCGTGCATCGCCAAGAATAGTAGGAGTTGAGTTGGGTTGTTGGACGAGTCTTTCGACTACAACCTTCAGATGAGGTAGCTCTTCTCAGAGTTACACAAGTCACTTAACAATAGTATGACTTGACATTCGGGTGGTATGTACATGGTACCTTGAAGCAGAAGCAATCAAGTTGCAGAGATGGCAAGGCATTGGAGATGAGTTTGGCCAGCTGCATGAGAAGTTTGGGACTTAGATAGATTTTTAAAGTGGACAAATGGACTCAACCTTGTATCGCAACGAGGGTGTTATACAAGTTTATGTAGTTGCGGAAGGTGATTGAGGGGAGTTCATGCAGAGAGTCGGTTGCTTGGGAAAGTGAAGATCAAGGGCAACAAACTTGAACCATGGGTGCATACAAGGATGTCGTTGAAAAGGTATGGTTGGTTTTGAGTTCTTGCATTTCCTAAGTGTTGAGGTGAGGTCTTTAAAGGGAAGTTGGATGACTTGGTGGTTCAAGTATAATTCATTTCCATGGTGAAAACCTACAGACTTGAGGGTGACTCAAGTGGTGCAAATTTAAATAAGTCTTGTAGTAGTTTGGGACACCTTGGTTGGGAGAATGTGCGGAGATCTTGGGGCGACCTGCTTGGACGAGTCATGTGGTGGACTTAGGTAGATTTGGATGAAGCAGTGGAGGTGGCTTAAGGAATATTCTTAACTCTGATGAAGCACATTGGAAAGGTCACTACGATGAAGTAGGAAGCGAGGTCTAGATGTGTCTAGTTTGATAGGATGGGATGGATGAGGTTCCTTGGTTCCTTGGTTAGATTTTTTTATTCATGCGATGACTTAATAGTCGTGACAATAGTTCCATAGTTTGGATGCTTCCAAGAGGTGAAAAGTAGTTTCATTCTAGGAAAGGGATGGAGTCAACAGAGAAGTCAACCAAGAATTATTGGAAGTAAACACGAATGGCCAGAATGAAGACCAAGTGACTTGGGTGATTTGCTCACATTTGATCATTGGATGAGGTAGAGTGTACCTTAGTGACTTACGGATGATTTTTTTTATGACTCAGAGATCCAAGAGGGTCGTTGGTTCAGGTTGGAAAAATAATTGGTTCAAACGTGCCTAAGGCATGGAAGTTATTTGAGGTGACTCATTCTACTTGGAATACTTTGGACAGTTCATTGAGATTTTTGAGGAGTGTATGTGTGTTCGCCACAATGATCGTTGATGTTGATTTGTAGAGAGGTGACTTGAGGAAAGCAGGTGAGTTGAGTACTTTCCTTGGTTTAGAGGATTGTGTGGACAAATAGATTGTAGCATGAATAGATTACTTGGGCATGGACATTTCTCTTGCTTTAGGTAGCATGGTTGAGGGTGAAGCCTAACCATTTCAAAGCATAGAGAGGTAGACGTGGAAACATGGTCGAGTGATGAAGTAACGAGGAAAAGGCGATCTAGACGTATGGTTCTTGGTGTAGATGGGACATTTCATATCTGAAGATGCAGATGAAGATGGGGAGAATTCGTCCAATGAAGCCAAACTTGTGGACTTGATCATAATTTGAGTCATAAGGTCAGAGTTGGTTGTACATGTAGATGCACAGTGATTTCACTTAACTCTTCGCAGACTTGGATGTGATGTGGATTGTGTGCAACAGATTGACTAATTGTACCATGGGGTAGGAAGTGGAGTCAAATGGTCATGGATGAATTTTTTTTGGGGTGACTTCATAGTGCACCAAGGTGAGGGGCGACCTTGCCTTGGTTTGAGGGTTGTTGTGTGGGTGGGTTGAATTGCGGAAGGAAGTCAACGTACGAATGCACCAGTAGGTTCAAAGTGCAACACTTAGACATTGTGGAGGATATCCTTGATGAAGAACGGATGATGGAAGCAACAATGAGGCAAGGGTGGACACTTTCCTTAGTCTTTGGAGTTGGATAGAGTGACGAAGATGCAACAAAAAATACTAAGTTTGGCCATGGGGAAGTGCATTCTCATGAGTTGGGTGTGACGATTGGACTAGTTACCCAATTAGTATAATCCATGGGGGATGTCAGTTTACAGAGACATGGCAGAGTTGGTTGAAGTATGGACCCAACAACAAGTTCACAAGAGTTCAACACTTAGACACTTTTCATGAGGCTACAACATTGATCGAGGCAACAACAACATAATAGAGTGTGATTGTCACAACAACACAGTGGCAGCTTGAACAATGGGAACAAAGTTTGGGAAGAGATGTCTTTCCATTGTTGCAGACAGATTAGTCACACACAACTTTGGGTAGAGGGAAGTGTGGATGGTTTCATAGGTAGCAAATGATTGTAGTGCAAGTTGGAAACTTGGGGTTTCCACTTTGGCAGAATTTTGGGTTTCCAGTTGGCACAAAACTTGGGGTTTTCAATAGACTTAGTTACGATGGGGGCACGAGTTCGGGCAGAGGCTTGGAGATCGTATATTTTGTGGATGTTTTCAGGGACAACAAAAACTTGATGTGGGGGAGGATCTAAGGTCTTCATCTAGAAAGGCTTGGAGGCCCTCACCCAAGTCCTCAAGGAGACAGAACTTGGGGTTGTTCTAACACCCAAGAGTCACACTAGTTGGGAAAGTGGGTGCCTTGGGAATGTGAATGCATGAAGGGGATTTTCGGAGCATGGGGCGAAGCATGAGTGCACCAAGAGAAGGAGTGCACCAAAGAGTTTGGGTCACACCAACATGAGGACCGCACCAAGGTTGGGACACGTCAGTCCTAAGGGACATGATGATTGATGGGTGCACAGGTTCATTTGGGCGCACCAAGTTCGCGAAGGGACACGATGATTATTTTGGGCGTGAAGGGGTGCAACACACCCAATGGACACGATGATTCATGATGGTAACCTTTGTAGTCCATATAAGAGAACAAGGGCACACAACCAAGGAAATGATATTTTCACAACAAGGAGAGAAAGATCAGCTCTACGATTTTGAGGCAGACTTGGATGAAGAGGGGTGATCTCCCACATGGATCCAAGTAGCTGCACATGGGAGGACTTGTGATACCTTGAGGTGATTATGTGGATAGATTTTGGGTGACCTTATTTTGGGTTGAGTTTGGGGAAGTCTTGTTGCAAGTTTGAGGGAGGCATGTTATGAGACAAAACCACAGATCTGTGTGAAGTCTTGTGAAAAAAAGAGACGGTGAGTCTGTGGTGGAGGCACGTTTGGGGTGATCCATAAGAGTTGTAAACGTTGTTACTAAGGGCGAGTATTTGTGTGACGAATATGTGTATGAGTGTCTTGGTGAGGTGAGGTGAGTCGTGTGACTCTACCCAAGTTGTAAATCAAGTATGTAGTGCTCATATTGTAATTGTTTCACAATGATAAGAATTAGTCGGGTGTTAGGCGTGTCTTGTGCCACCCACACTATATCTGTGTGTCTCTTGTTTGTTCTACAAGTGTTCTTTCATTTCATGGATGTATTCTTAAATGACTAAGTGTTAAGACTGTTAAAAAATTGTCTAAGTATACAAGAGTTGCACTAAAGTAGCAGTGTGACTCACCTGTAGCCTAGAACGGAGTATGGGTATGTTCTAGGTGAAGAGGCGTGGTCTGGAAAAAGTATCCTTGGTGTTTTCAAGCAGCCAAGTGAGAACCGTCGTGATGTCACACGCCCTCAAGAAATGCACAATTGCAAGATTCAAGAAAGCACATTGTAAGGACGTGACACATAGCATATCACATGATATAATATAATATATTATATCACGTGATATATCATATATATCATATATAATATAAGGTTCAACTCACATCCACGTATTACACATTGTTGTTATATTATATAATGTTTTACATATATATTATATCGTGTAAATTAATCTAAATGCTACACAATACATATTATATCATATCATTCTTATATAATTGTTAGATTATATTATATCACTTCTTTCTTATATTATAAACCAATTGCCATGTGTAAAATAAAACTAACACATAATATAATATATTACGCTTGTGGTATTATACAATATATTATGTATTTGATTTTTACATAGTATCTTAATTACATTTTATTATGTGTTTTTAACTATGTAATATGTTAAGTGGTTTAGATTTTAACTAATAATATATTATATAATTAAAAAGTTATGAATTTATATTAGATTTTATGTCAAGGTATTAGTTGTTCAAGGACAAAGTACAAAGGCATTAGTTGTTTAAGGACAATTTTTTTTTAAAGATCATTTCTATTTATAGTCACATCTTTTTTTTTAGTCACATCAATAGAAATTTTTTTATTGATTTTATTTCTAGACAACTTTTCAATTTAACTTAACCATGGTTGCATGGCTTGTAGCGCAAAAAGTGAGTTGTAAATATACCTCCATAATAAAATGATTAACTCATGATATTTTATTTTATCTCTTAGGAGGCCCATGTTTCTGTTATTTTCCACCTCATTCAAAAATGATTCTCAAAGCAAGGTATCTTGCAAGATACCTTGGGGTTTCTTTGGTTAAGTAAGCTAGGGAGTTGAGAATACCAACAACCTAGGTGGAACCTTATTCCTTGATGATAACCACTACTTTATATTTAAGACATGTTTAGGAGCTGGAACAAAAATATATGTTAAACTAATGTCTATAAGATCACTAATGATGGTGTCTTTGTCCAAAGGTGTATGTACACTCCATGTATTTAGATATTTTTTGTTGGTGATTAGGTTGATGAAGTATGATCAATAGATACATAATGTGACCTTGACACCTTTGGCTTTATAGATCAAGGTGACTTCCATGCAATTTGAGATGATTTATTTCGCTCATATTTATAGAGAATTAAATGTGGAAGTTGATACTTTTTCCAAGCAACACTTACAACTAGCTCCGAGTCATTTATGGCTAGTGGAACTTTCTGACCGTGGGGTCTCATATGAGACTAGGGAGAGTATATGATTATAACTCTTTAAAGTAGTTCTTTATGTTTTTGGGTCTAGTACTAGATATAACTTGATGTATTTCAATTTGAATTATTTTTGTATACTTGGATGACTATAATTATGTCAGTGCACAAACTATGTGGGAATTATGTATAAGCTATCGATAGATGGATGTATGATTCAGATGTAGTTGGAAATTTAGTCATATCGGATTGGATATAACTCTATTATTACCCTACACTGTGTATTATGTACCCAGACACCTGGAGAATGTGTTTTGTATTCTTCTTTGAATATAAAATGCATTTTTTTTACTTAGAAAAAATAAGCTAAAACCTTCAACATCGTGCCACCTTAAAGAAGAAAACATAAGTAATAATATAAGTAATACTTATTCTTAAAAACTATCCCCATCAAAACCAAAGCATTGCAAGGCCATACCTGATACAAGTATGGGCCTACAAATCAAAGTTATGTAAGCCACAATATTCACAATAATAAATGTAAACAACAATAGGATAATTAAACATGCTAAAGTATGCAAATTTTATTATTGGAATAACCAACTATTGTGCCTTAGTAGAATGGTTCTACAAAGGTTCAAAGCCTCTTTTTCTTTCTACTACACCTCCTTGAGATTTAGAATTCCATATCTCACTTGTTGGCTTATATTTTATATTGTGTTTGGCAAGATTCTTGGAAGTCCAACCATAAAATTTGTTAGAATGTGATAACCCA
>ML790631.1:277485-295721 GCA_009831015.1 Picea engelmannii | reverse complement strand
GTACAGGATCTAGTTTAGTTCAAAAGTCTAGAAATAGAATGGATCAGAAAGACTGGCCCGAAGAAATTCGAGACCATTTTGTAACCGATTATGTGGCTAGACCACCCCATTAATATATTCTATAACCGTTTCTGTAAAAAAAAAACAATAATATGACTGATGATTTCACATATCAAAATATTGCAGATGATATTATTGTTGAACTACAGGGAAAATATAATTTGAGACCAAGAAATAAAAATCCCCCAAATGTTCCGACAAAAAAGAGTTTTCCAAGAAGCGAAATCGATGAGGTAACACCAAAAGTTGCAGATAAACAGTCTGCAAAAAGAAAAATAGTTGATACGCAACCTGTACAGTCAGAACCAGTAGGAACACTCCCTGTGAAGACACAAGCTCCTATAAAAGAAAACAAGGTCACATCTCAACGTAAAACTGAGAAGAAAGGTATGGAAGCCCCAAACATCGAAAATGACAAGACTCTAGGAAACTTCAATTTGGAAAACGAAATAAATAAAATCAAAATTCCTATTCCCCTTGTCGATTTAGCTAAAAATCCCATATACAAAAAACAAATCGCCAAAATGATTAATTTTTCCGAAGATGAAATCCAAGCCGACGCCATCAACTTAGAGGATGACAAACCTATCTTAGTTTTCGGTCCACACGTCGAAGGTGCAAGAGACATCGTAGCTCCTTTTTATATTATGTTAACCCTGTTTGACCACCTTCTCCACAACTGTATGTTGGATTCCGGAGCTTCCCACAATGTTATGCCAAAGGAAATAATGGAAAAACTTGGTCTTGAAATCACAAGACCCTATGGTGTTTTATATTCTTTCGATTCGAGGAAAGTAAAATGCATAGGTATGATTAAAGACCTAGTGGTAGGTTTGGCTCAAATACCTGCTAAAAGTATTCTTATGGATTTAGTAGTCGCTGACATTCCCCCAAAGTATGGTATGCTATTATCTAGATCATCTGGCGTCAAGCTTGGAGGATCTCTCCAACTAGAACAATTCCAGTTTTCAGAGGCCAATACGCTCGTCTTTACAGAGAGACTAGGTTAGCATTTACTGTAGGTGACCAAAAAAACCCTAACAATCATCCAGTTTATATTGCCGACCTAGATTTAGGAAATTGTATATTATCTTTAGATGACGATTTTGAAGTAGATGTAGACGATAAATGTATGGAAGAAAAAATTGAAAAAAAAGAAATAGAGAAAAATGTATATAGTACTGGTGTATGGAAAATGTATTTTGATGGTGCTTCCTCCTATCTTGGAGCTGGGGCAGGAGAACTTCTTATGGCTCCCGATGATCAATTTGTTATTCCTTTTTCATATAGGCTCCAGTGGAATGTAGATTGTACAAACAATGTATGCGAGTATGAAGCTTTAGTGATAGGATTAGAAGCTGCTAGAAGGAAGAAAATTAAGAAACTCGAAGCCTCTGGTGATGCAGAGTTAATTATAAAACAGGTGAATCGACAGTATCAGGATAAGCATCCTAGATTACGGTCCTATAGGAACTGTGTCTGGGATTTAATCGAGAACTTCTTCACATATGTGAATTTTCATTTTGTCCCAAGATCCAAGAATCAACAGACTAATGTTTTAGCTAAAGCTGCATCAACTTTTACACCCCCGACTACTTTTAATTTAAAATATCATATACAAATGAGACATCGCCCTTCAATACCAAATAACATACAACATTGGCAGGTTTTTTAAGACGATGAGCAGCTTTGAAAGTTTTTAGAATCATTAGATGAATTTGCAGAAACGCATACCGATCAAGAAAATCAAAATGATCCTATTTGGATCATGCAAGAAGGGCAAGATTCTAAAGAATTTCACGATAAAATTGCAAACCAACGAATGCTTGTTCTCAAGAACAACCAAATCCCCAAGGGTCTAATGCCTTTGGAAAGACTTTTTAATCAAGATGATATCCCTTCTAAAACTACTCTACAACCCCAACTAGAGGAGGTTGAAGATTGTAATATAGGAACTGAAGAAAACCCCCGAATGGTTAAACTATCCAAATATTTATCAACAGAAAACAAAAATAAATACATAGAGTTGTTAATAAAATATAAATATGTTTTCGCATGGTCGTACGAAGAACTGAAAACATATGACACTTATGTGATTGAACATAAAATACCTCTCAAACCAGGTGTCAAACCTTTTAAACAAAAACTCCGACAATTTAACCCTATTTTATTACCTGTTATTGAACGAGAAGCCAAAAAACTTCTTGACGCAAAGATAATTGTACCCCTAAGATATTTTGATTGGGTAGCTAATCTGGTCCCAGTTAGAAAGAAAAATGGGGAAATAAGACTATGTGTTGATTTCAGGAATCTTAATAAATCTTCTCTCAAAGATAATTATCCTCTACCTAAAATGGACCATGTTCTTGAAAAAGTAGTAGGGGCTAATAGAATGTCAATGATTGACGGATTTTCAGGTTATAATCAGATTGACGTCAGTGATCTTGACAAAGAAAAAACTGAATTTACCACTCCTTGGGGCACGTTTATGTACAATAAAATGTCGTTTGGACTAATGAATGCAAGGGATACTTTTCAACGCGCAATGGATATTACTTATGTTGGCGAACAGGATAAGTTTGTAGTCATCTATTTGGATGATCTTACTGTTTTTTCTAAATCAGATGAATACCATATGATTCATCTCAAACAAACATTTGAAAAATGTCGCAGGTTTGGTCTATCCTTAAATCCTAAAAAGTCTCATTTCGCAATGCAAGAAGGCAAGTTGTTGGGTCACACCGTATCCCGAAATGGAATCAGGATTGACCCTAAAAGAGTAGAGGCTATAGATACAATAGCTATTCCTAGGAATGTGAAAGAAATTCAATCATTTTTAGGAAAAATAAATTTCTTGAGAAGATTTATTCCTAACTTCGCTGAAATTGTGAGATTGATTATAGATATGCTCAGAAAAAACAATGAAGTAAAATGGACAGCAGAAGCTAAGGCATCCTTTGCCCATATTAAGAAGGTTATAAGTGAGGCACCAATACTAGCGAGTCCCGATTATCTCAAATATTTTCTTATTTTTTCATTTGCCTCTGAACACACGCTTGTTGATGTACTCCTTCAGAAGAACGAAGAAGGTTTCGAGCAACCGATAGCCTTCTTTAGCAAAAGTCTCCGAGATGTTGAACTCAAATATAATATAATGGAAAAGCAAGCATATGCTATGGTAAAATCATTGAAAGCTTTCAGAACTTACGTTTTACACTCTAAAGTGATTGCATATGTACCCACTAGTGTTGTAAAAGATATCTTGGTTCAAGAAGACAGTGATGGTAAAAGAGGAAGATGGCTTGCAAAAATTCAAGAGTTCGACTTGGAGGTTAAACCGACCAAATTGGTAAAGGGACAAGGTTTAGCTAAGCTTTTAGCTGAATCCAATTTTAGGGCTCTTGGGATAAATAGTTCTCATGAGGAAGAAGGATGGGTAGACGTGAATGAACTTGAGGACCAAATACTCGAAAACAAGATCAAGGAGAAATTCGCGTCGTCGAATTGGTACAAGGACATAGTAACATACTTATTAACTTTGAAATGTCCAGCTGACTTGTCTCCATCCAAAGGTAGAACGCTAAAGTTGCATGCAGTTAAATACTGTATTTCCGAAAAATGATTATACTGGAAAGACCCACTTGTTTCCTCTTAGTCTATCTGGTCGAATCAGAAACAGAAGAATTTATAGGTCAATTTCATGAAGGAGTCTGTGGAGGACACCGCGCTTGGAGGGCTATGGCATATAAAATCATGAGGGTTGGTTATTAATGGCCTAAACTTTTCCCAAATGTCAATGCTAAGGTACGAGCTTGCAGCCCTTGCCAATTCTTTACAGGAAAACATAAACTACCAGCGATGCCATTGGTCCCAATCAAGACAGAAGCTCCTTTTCAACAATGGGGACTAGACTTCATAGGGGAAATTAATCCTCATTCAAGTGCTCAACAAATATGGATCATGACCGCTACAGACTATTTCACCAAATGGGTGGAAGCTATCCCAACAAGGAAGGCCAGTGATTCAGTAGTTATAGACTTCTTAGAAGAGAATATCTTGTCTAGGTTCGGTTGTCCCAGAAAGATAGTCACAGACAATGCGCAGGCTTTTAAATTTATGGAAATGGTTAGCTTTTGCCAGAAATATAATATTGTGCTGGGTCATTCCACAACATACTATCCTCAGGGAAATGGTCTGGCAGAATCTTCTAACAAGAGCTTAATCAGTATAATCAAGAAAGCCTTAAATGAAAATAAAAAATCTTGGCATTTGCATTTAAAATATGCTCTGTGGGAAAATCGGATAGGCACAAAAAAGTCTATCGGTACTTCTCCCTTTCAAATGGTATATGGAACATATGTAGTTTTGCCCATAAATCTAGCACTTTCTGTGATGAAACTTTGGCAAGACGAGAAGGAAGAACCAAACCCTCTCACAAGAAGGATAAATCAGCTGATTGAAGTTCAGCAGCACAGAGCTGTAGTGGATGAAAAGTTGCAAAAGTACCAGGATGACATGAAGATATTATTTGATCGTAAAGCCAAGGATAGGAATTTTCTCCCCGGGGATCTGGTTTTGAGGTGGGATGCTCGAAAAGAAGATTGAGGAAAAAATGGTAAATTTGATCATATTTGGTATGGACCATTTAAGGTAGCATCTTTTGAAGAAAAAAATTCATTTCTACTTGAAAATTTGGATGGTAAGATCTTGAATGCCCCTGTTAATGGGCGTTTTTTAAAGCATTATATGGAATAATTAATTTATAGAAAATCTCATTGTATATACCGTTTTGTTTTTCATTTTTAGAAAATCCATTTTCATTTTGTAAATAAATTAAAATAAAACAAAAATTAGTTAAGTTTTTATACCCAAAATAATAATAATAATAATAATAATATATAATAAAAAAAATAATAAATAAGAAGAAAAAAGTCCAAAGAGTTATTTTTGAAATCATAACCTATGTTTTATGGCTTACAGATTGTTGAACATCTCCTTTTATACCCTCGATACTATCTTTCACGTTTTTGGGCTTTCTCATCAAAGTAGGAGAGAATATGTATTAACCTTGAAAATCAACAAATGATTAAATTCAGTAAGTCCAGTCTTCATAGTTCTTATTTTCTGACTAAAAGTGGTTATGTTTGGGTTGATTTTGACTCTCTTAGGTTTCTTAACAGTTTGTCTGAGGATTTAAGCTTGCTCAAAAGAAAACCCCTGAAAATAATCTTCCCCTTTTTTTTCTACAGACTGAGGAGTTTTGAAAGTTGAGAAAAATTGGTCTAGAATAATCAAAACAGGTTGACAAACCTCTATTATAAATTTTTACACAGATAACCACCCCTGATATTTTAAGTATCACGGATTGCCCCCGCTTCGTATGCACAAGCTAACTATAAGACAAATGGTGAAAGGAAATTCATATTTGATTGCCCCCATCTAGTCCCACGGACGATGAAAGAAAATTCATTTAAATGATTGCCCTCGTCTAAATATAAAAGAAACAGATAACTTCACCGGGGTACTGAACAGGCCTACTGGCAGTGAAGCAATATCTGAGTATAAATATATAATTAGCACTCGAAGCGGTGAAAGGAAATTCAGTAAAAAGGGACAGATAACTTCACCGGGGTACTGAACAGGCCCGCTGGCAGTGAAGCAATATCTGAGGTGTTTGTAAGGTTGTCATACTTATCTATCACTCTATTCTAGTTATCAGTTTTTCAAAACTGGATATTCCTCTTAAGTCAAAATAGAGCTCCCCAATTAAAAAATTATAAATTTTATTTCGATTGATGCAAGCTGAAATTTACAAAATCTGTTGAGTTTCCGAAGATTGTTCTAATCATCTTAATACTAACTTAAATTTAGAATGGGAAGGAGAATATTATGAAGAAGACTACAACTGAGTTTAAAGCAAATAAGAAGTTTTGAAAAGGTTTTCAAAGGTTTTATAAAATCGTTTTTTCCTCTCCTTTAACAGTTTGGCAGTGATAAACCCTTGACACCATTTACCCAATGAAGGCACTGAGTCTACATGTTCTCCTCATCCCATAGAGAGACGAGGTCCCCAGTTGGAGCCTATGTTGAAACAGATCTTAAAATCTTTTATCCTTAAGGCCTAGATTTTTCTTTTTTTTTCTTTTTTCGGGTTTCGGCTTTCCTAAAATAAGAATTTCGTCATTTCTAAATTCGCGATACCTTTTTATCTTTTATTTTTTAATAATGAACGGAAAAAAGTTTACAAAAATATAAGTTTTCCAACGCTCTTTGAATTTTTTTTTAAAACGGATGGTAATTTTAAATTTGCGATTTTTTTTAAAATTTAAACGTTAAAGAAATCGGGATTCAGGGTTTTCTGCAAACAAATGATTGATGCAAATTGAATCACGAAACCCCGATCTCCGATTTCCCGAAACATTGGAACCTTAATTTTAATTTAAAAAATGAATTAGTTTAGTCTCTTATAAGAAAGGTTTAAGGTTAACATAATTATGTCGCGATTTCAGGATTTGTGGTTCTATGAGAGCGCGTCTTTTGTCATCATGTTTCCCGAAATCCCGATTTCCGAAATCCTGATTCATAAATCACGTTAGATTAAACTAATTATGTTTTTGCCCTAATCATGATTATTCAATTAATTAAGATAAGTTAAGTCTTGTTTAAAACAAACAAGCCATCGCGATTTCGCGATTTCAGAGATCGGATTTTATTATAACACACGTCTCTTGTCGTCATGTTTCTCGAAATCCCGATTTTTGAAATCCCGAAAAGGTCTAATCTCAATTAATTAACATGCTAAAATCATTTAATTCTTAATTAAAGCATCGCGATTTCACATTTTTGGATTTCATTTTTTCATCGACTACTACCTCTCGACATCAGGATTTCCGAAATCCCGAAAAATGAAGCTTTCAACCTTAAATTATGATTAATATAAATTAACCTTTTCTTAAAAACAAGATTAATGGTAATCATATTAAGCGTTCATTTATGTTTCGCTCAACCATTAAGTAGGTTTCTCATTTTCTTCAAAACCCGAAGGTACTTCAATACCGACATTAAAAGCGTATCTCGGTAAAATATCTTTTGCATTAAGATTTTTAATTTCGTGACAGTTGTGCAAATCTCGTCATTTTTTTAAATATATTCAAAATAAATTTTTGAATGTCTGTGTTGTCTTTCTAAGCTGAGCTCATTCATCTATTTTCTGTTACAGGTTTCAAATTAAACACAGAAGTCATGGCACCCAAAAAGGCATCAAAGAAGAATGAAGACGCACAGGAATGTGATATTATCTCTGATACTACTCCACACGCCATAAACTCCATCAAATCATGAACTCAAATTTATGAATTGTTGGAGTACGAGCTAAAGAATGTTGACCCTGATTCTGAAAATCATCTCCGAGACATTGTTGAGTCTGAGCTTCATAAGATTGATGCGCGTCTGAGGCTGGTGTCATATACTAATATGATCGGTTGGGCTCTGGATAAGGTAGATATCCCAACAAGGAGCATTCAGAACGAGAAAGGAGCTATCGTTGGCTCATTCAGGCCTGAGCACATTCAAGTAATGTATAAACTCTCGCCGAATAAGAAACATACTTTTAATGCTGAATTTTTAGCTGAGTTTCAGAGAAATGAATGTATTGAGGCAGACCAGACATATCCCGACATGATTAGAGGATGGGTGAGGTCTGAAGCAAATTTTAGGGTTGATACTCATGGGATTTATGCTACAGCTTCCTTAAACGAATATATGGTTTATATAGCCATTATGTTATGCAGACTTTTCGGGAGAAAATATCCTTGTCACTTTCATGCAGACTGGGTACCCTTCTTAGAGGAAAATTCAGAAGGAAATGGTTTTAACTGGCATAAAATTTTGTCGGATAACCTAACGCAAGAAATTTTAAATTACAAAGCAACCAAGTCAAAGGGACAACCAGTGTCTTTTTATATGTATGCATACATTATGGATGCAATCTGTTTTATGACCCCTTTCCATTAATGAATTGGAGTTGGAGAATCTCATGTCCAGAACCCATTCATAAATACCACTCGGCCCTTTGGGAAGAAAAAACTAAAGACGTTTTTTTACGAGGTTTGTCATTTTGTCATTATTCCTATGCACAAATTATTTTTTGGATGCGAACCCCCTCGCATTTCTGATCCAGTCATAGAAAGTCTTAAATCAGTTGTTGACTGGTTTATTGAGGAAATGTTTTCCTATATTAGGGTTTATGGTTGTTCCATTCCCCCCCACACACTCCCAAAATTCCTACCAGACAGATTGGTGTGCAGAGAAGTAGCTCATCAGATAGCCAAGGGTGGTATTGGATTGGAATTAAAAGCACTTCAGAAAAAAGCATGGCCATCTTTCCCTGTTCATATTGGGAAATTTCCTTTATCAAATTTAGGCCATTCTAAGGTAGAGGCCGAGTCATTGGAAGAAGTGAAGTTAGTAAATATTGAGCACATAAAATATGACCCCTACCAAATAATAAGTAGGCATTACATACATTGTAATCTAAAGGCATATGAACATGAAGTATCTATTTATGATGATATTTTTAAAGATGTTAAGTCTTATGAAGAAGTGTTGAACAGAGTCCAGGCCTTGCCACCTGACTCACAGAATGGATTCGCATCTTTTCAAAGCCATAGGCGAAGCTGCCTACCTAAGATTTTACAGGGTGAAATTTCGACCCCATCGCCAGAACAGGAAGAACCCCCTCCACGGTTTGAAACTAATACTCAGGGTAAAGAAAATGACAAAGGTAAGTTGAAGAATACTGAGATACCTTCCCAAGACACAGAGGGTTCTCAAACAAAAGAATTGGGAATGGATAAGGGAAAAGAGCCAGAAACAATTCCAGAAATCATAAAGAATGTTCCAGAAAAAATAGGAGGAACAGCTTCAACAGAACTTGGTAGTCCTATCACCTCTTTAACTCCATTACAATCGACTTTCGGAACCCCCCATGTAGGAGTTTTATATGTCAGTGATCTAGAGCCGATTTAAGAGATGAAATCCCCCCATGAGATTACTTTTTCAGTAAAAAGTGAAGAGTAGTCTTGAAACAGGAAATTCATCCAAAAGGAGAAGGAATGATTAAAAAGCATAGAGTTATTATAGATGGAAAGAAACTCAAGGATGGAGAGTTTGCTACAGAATTAGAAGGAACAATGGGTGCTATAGCATCAGCAAACATGTATTCTATAGGCAATTTAACAACTCTGCTTGAACAAAAGGACCAAATAATAATCTAGTTTCAAGACAAACTAAAAGAAAATGAAAGAAATATTAGTTGGGGAATACAGAAGGGTCTAGAACAAGCTAGACTAAAGGATATGCAAGAAATCCAGAAATTGAAAAAAGACTTGGATGAGGCAAAACACTTAATACAGGTCACACAGAAACAGGTTTGAAAGCTGGGAGAAGAAAACAAACATTTGCAAGATAAGATTATTTCTATTACTAACAAGGTAGTAGAACTAGAAAATTTCAAGACACAAGCATTGGAGATATATTTGAGAATAGAGGAAGAACAACAGAAAGTGTTCTTGAATCTGGAAGTAATCCAGAATTATTTTCAAGAATCAAATAAGTCTTTGGAGAATGTGTTCCAGAAAGAAAGGGAGGCGAAATCAGCTAGAACAACTTTTCAGAAGGCAGTGGCTTTCTCATCAAAGGAAGAAATTGGAAAGACTCAGAAATTATCTATTTCTGAACAGATTAAAGGGGACATAATGATAAAAGTGTGGGAAGAAAAACTGGCCGAATATAAATGAATCACAAGAGAAGTAAATGAGGATTGCCAGGGAATCTTCGATCTCTTTGAAAAAGATTCATTGAATATCGGAACAGATGATTGTTCTGGATTATTAGGCGAAATTAATATTGCCAAGCACCGGTTAAGGTTAAAAGAAGAGCTGGAGAAAATGAAAACAGAAATTGCTAAAATTAAATTGATCAATATAACAGAGATCAACAAGTGGATGGTGACTTCAAATCTAAAGTTGAAAAATGTTAAATTCACAGAAAGGATGATAGAAAGTCGGTTGCCTGAATTGCAAAAGAGATTTTTCTCATTTGAAGCAAATGAGATACTCGATGCTCCCAGGATATTTGTGAAGTTTTTAGGGAAATGCGTTCAGTGTATTGATGCGGAAAAAGGAAGTTCATCAACGCAAGCTTAAAACCTTTTTAAATGTTTTTATTATTAGAAATTAAAAAGAAATTGTAAACAATTGACATTATTTTTATGTAACCGAAATATTAGGAAGTTGGTTAGTCACCAACAAGAAACCTTGATGAAAATGTATAAATATAGTTTCTAAAGGCTGAGAAAGAGCGTCAGAAATTTTGGAGAGAGCATTTTTGTAATATCAGTTTTCAAATACATCAGAATATAGATCGCAAACGAGATTCTGGATCCTGCAATTTTGTAGCTATGTGTCTTCTCCCTGTTTATTATACTTTGTTGAATTTTTCCTTTTAAGGTTTTTCTAACAAGTAATCAATTTGAAGTTATATACATCATTGATTTATATTTCAGATTGGTTTGGATGTCAAATGATTTACAATTTTTCCTCTGAAATCACTTTTAGTAATTTCAAGACCTGTAAAACTTTGTTCCTTAATACTTAACTCTTGTTAGAAACCTCGTTTTTCTTTCATCATTGTCTCTTGAAATATGAGATTCTTTCTTGATTAAAGCCTCATATTTTTCTGTAGTGTTTATTTGTTGTTTATAATTCTCGAAATTGTTACAAAACCAGGAAACGGCCTCGAATGTGTTTACATTACTGTTTTGGATTTTAAAATTGTTTTTCTTATTATCATCTCTGGAAATCTGAAGTAACAAACTGATTAAAATCCCTTTACAAATAAATAAAGTTTTTATCATCCATGACTATCCCAAGTAGCAGACAACCCAACATTGAACCAGGCCTTCAGGATCAAACCAGTATTGCCTTAAATTTATTTAATACCATTTTACAAACAAAAACTAACCGGGTTGAGTTAGAACGTTCATGGGCTGCTATTGAGAGAGACATTAGCATCCAAGAACAACAGGAAGCAAGACAGAGGCAGTTGAGAAACTGATTCTTCTTTAATCTTCCTTTGATTTCTTATTCACAAATCATTCCTTTAAATCATTTATGGATGCCTTGACGGTATGCTTTATAGCCTTAAAGCATAAACTCAGGAACAACACACCCATTTTAATTTACTAGCCAAAGGCTATATAAATTTCATCTTTTAGTCCACAAAGGACAAAAAAAATATTCTTTGGGGGAAACGGTATTGGGGCAAATCCATTTTCTCCCTCAAAAACTGGACCCATTTGTTTGATCCTATGAGAGAGAGATAGAGAGAAATAGCATCCAACCATTGTGGGTTAAGTTGAATTCTCTACCTTTGGAGTTATGGTCAAAGAGGGCCCTTACTTTGATTGGTAATAGGATGGGAAGGATGTTGGATATAGCTGAGAAAACTTGATCCTTAAATAGGACTTTTGTAGGTAAGATTTGTAATACCCCAAGGTGGAGCCCTTGTGAAATGTAATGATGTTTATAGGTTGGTGAGCCAAGTAATTATAAGTTGGTAGGCTCATGTTTTTATTAGGCTAGAGAGACTAGATGCTAAAGACAGTGGGCCTGATTTTGTATATATAATTATGCACATTATTAATGAAAAACATCGTTGTGTGTAGACCGACCACGAAGAAAGAGTTATGGGGGACTAATCTCCACTGGGTAGGGAAATGGATGGGACTGAGGGGATAAGAAAGAGGGGCTAAGCCTGATGGCTTAACCCAGGGGAATATTATAATGTATTCCTGAAAATACTAAAGTGGGGGAAATAAACCCAATTTTCCTAAGTTCCTTTGGGGAGAGGAACAAACTCCAAGTGGAGAGGAACGTTCTCCTAGAGAGCCAAGTGTCACCTAGGATGCATGCAGATTTATGTGGGAATTTTCACCATTGTTGGGGTTCACGAACCATTATGGCCACCTTTCTAAGGAGTTCGCTCTCACCATTGCAAATCTCTCACGATTATGCATACCAACCATTCTCACCATTTTTTTTTATCGCTCTTAGCATTCTGACCAATCTTTCCATTTCAGTTCTTCATACGAGCTCATCCTGAGAATTTTGGCCATCCCTTGTGCAGTTTAGGCATGCACTGAACAAATTCACAACCAAATCCTTTTCCGCCATTGTGAACCTTTGTAATTTGTTGAGTCATCCCCTTGCCTTACCCGATTTTGGTTGTTGTGGGTTGAAGAGGCGAGTTGTCAGGCCCGTGGTTGAAGAGGTGGAGGCAGGTTGTGGTTGAAGAAGCAGGTTTTTAGGCCTGAGAGTAACTCTCTCCAGGTGAGAGAGTTTGTTGGGAAGTGATTTCTCCTGGAGGGAGTTCAGCAGCCACTACGGAGCTCTGAGAATTCCTGATCCAGCCTATTGTTGAAGCCCTAGAAGGGAAGTGGAGCAGTCGATGGATTATGGAACAGTGAAGGTGCATATTCTCGGGGCGGGATAGGCATGTGGTGAATGAGAGTCAGTGAGAAGTGGGTGTAAGTAGGCTCCTTGGAGAGAATCCTTCCAGTTGACCTGTGCAGTTTTCCATAGCCTCGGCCTAGTCTAGGATTCATTTTCCCTGGGTGGAATTTAGTCCCAGCTCGAGGTGACCCATTGTTGAGCATGATGATCAGCGTGGTCTAAGGCTGGGAGATTTGTGGAAGGTATACACGCAGTTGGTGGTCATCTATTAAAAGATAAGTACCAAATATTTGTTCTCTGTGTGATGTGTATCTTGTACATATTTATAATGTTATCAGAATTGCCTGTGTTTATTACATGTATGTATTATTGTTTCTTCTACATGAATATGTGTATGAACAGAATGTTATGTCTGTTTAAAATTTCATCATATGTGTGTGTGTGTGTGTTTGTCAAATATGTTTCCTTTGTGGCGTTGCCCGACCTGTGTGGTGGATGGGGACGTTATAAAATGGTATCAGAGCATTATTTGGAGTAGCATGGCCCGTCTTGGGTGGCCGGGGGTGTTACAAAATGGTATCAGATCCATGGTTTCAACACTGATCTTAGATGGGCCAGGAAAGTGGAAGTTGAAGAAAAGGTTTCGAAAAGGAATTGTTGTCGAAATGAACAAAATTGAAGTTCAAAGACTAGTTTTCAACAATGAGCCTGAATTTGGCCATATAAGTGGTTATGGAATCAAAATCTCACAACAAATTGTTATAGAGAGGGACAAAATTTGAATTTTAGAGTGTCCCAGAGTGCCAAGAGAACACCTTGGCCATGTTTGGAGGCTCAGGAAGTATAACGGTTCAAGAAAGATAGCAGAGAAAAGAGACTGCAGTAACCATGGGTTTGGAACCGCAAGGTTTGAAGTTGAGTCGTGGGATCTATTCAGGAGAAGGACGATCCTTCACAACTATCAGATATGGAGAAAATTGCATGAAATTCAACCCCTAAGTACTTCATACTTCATGAATTCGACGAAGTTTACGTGTTATAGAGCAGAAAGGGCTGAAGCTTGAAGTTCTGAAGTCCTAGAGTGGATCTACACANGAAGATAGATCGGATTCGTAGATCGAGCCAAGGGCTAGTGGTAAGGTGCAACGGTGATGAAAATAGATCTCAATCGTCAGATCTGTGTGCAGGAGGTTGTGAATCGTAGAAATCACAGTCGTTCGGAGTTTGGCGTTTGGGAGAAACAAAGTGTGCTAAGGAACAAACTCCTGAAGCCTGAAGTCCCGAGGTCCGGAGTTCATCCGGACCGTTCATTAAAGGAGACATGTGTCGGCAGATCGACTTGTTCGGGAGAAATGGGGGTGTGCTAAGGTGAATTCTTCGAAGTCTTGAAGCCCCATGTTCCGAAGTGACATGGACTTCCTTAGTCCTGCCACATGTCATTTAGAATGGAACTCTAACGACCTTGTTGGACCAAAAGAAATCTGACACATGGGGCCATGTGTCACCACCTTATATGAGGGAAGTTGTACTATGTGGACCCCGGAAGATAAAGTAGTGCGGAAGTTCGACATTCAGAAGTTAACGAGCTTGTGGAAGTAAAAACTTTCGAAGCCTAAAGTGTCGATGTTTCGAAGTACCAACATGACGTGACATGTTGAGGTCACTGGGGATGATGTGGACACATGGGATGTGTACCATGTGTTAGTGAGTTAATAACCTTGGAGAATAGAAATGCTAGTTAGAGCGTGACACGTGTCACCAGTCATACTGGGCCACGTGTCTGCTTCTAATAATTCGCCATGTGGCATTCTTCTTGAGCATGGCTAGTGGGGCCCTTGATGGTCGCATGGGACATGTGGCGCAGAATCCTGCACTTCAGAGGATAGCCACTTCGAAGGAAAGAGGGTTTGCATGGGATGGGAACTCACGAATGCCAAAGCGTCGGAGTTCATCTTACCGTTGACAGTCGTGGACACGTGTCAAAAGATCTAACAGTCCAGAGAGTTGTCACTCTAGAGGTTTGTGGCATGGAAGGCTTTGGAAACCTGAAGCATAGAGTCCCGAAGCTAATTGTGGCCATTGATTTGGGTAGAGAATGGGGACCATTGATCCCTCTCACATTAGTTGTGAACTTCACGAGTTCGAAGTTTGGGAGATTGGCATTGTGGTGAGTTGAAAACACCAAAAGCCTGAAACTTCGAAGCACAGAGTAAGCGCCCAACTATTAGTACTTGGTCACAACCATGGTCACATGCGAATTAAAGGTTGAAAGGAAGGGGCTAGCACCCGAAAATTTTGTTTAAAGAACAGAAAAGGATCAAATTGTTGAAGTGGCCATAACTTCTTGCAAAGGATTCAAAATTGAGCATGGAAGCAGCCATTGGAAATGTCTTGAACAGTAGAAGATAACTTTCACCCAGAAATTGGATCTGAACAACCAATTTCTCAGGAAAACAGAAGAAAAGAAGTATGATATATTAATGAATCAGAATGGTTCATGTTTCCATAACATTATTAAGAACAGTTAGCCTGACAAAGTTTTGTTGGTTGCACATTGTTTTTGCAGAATTAACAATGGTCAGATCAGAGTTAGCACATAATACAGAAGTGATTGATGATACTCAGGTAGTCTTCAGTCAAGAAGATGAAACCAAAGGTTTGAATGTCCAGTTGGGTAGGGAAGGAACCAACTCCAATGGACATGGACAAGAAAGGGAGGAAGACATGAATCTGGGTGAGACCCTCAAAAAATTGCAGATAGATGTCCAGAGCCACAAGGATGATAATGAGAGGCTTACGAGGGCCAAGGAACAGTAGGAAGACTTCAACATGAAGTTAATTCAGAGCCTGTAAAGGATTGAAAATAAGTTGGATAAGGAGAGTGGCCCCAATAAATCAGGAAGTCACGAGACCCTTGAGAAGAAAGGAAGATCAAGGAGTGGTAGCAGACATCACCACCACTCCCAAAAGAATTTCCATAGGAGAAAACACAATAGCTCAAGTCCATCCCCTGTCAGGAAACATAGGAGGTTTGGGATGGATGAGTTGAGAGGGGAAATGAATAAGATCAAACCTCCTACTTTTGATGGAGAGCATAAGAAGGATGAAGATGTTGAGACATGGTTGTTAAGCATGAGGAAGTACTTCCAATTGCATAACTATTCTTCTCGTGCAGAGGGAATAATTTCCATCTACCAATTTAAACGAAAGGCATCCATGTGGTGGGATCCACTGGTTCAAGTACAACACCTCAAGGAGAAAAATGTGACTTGGAAGGAATTCAAGAGGCATTTTGAGAAGAAATACTTGACCAAGAGGTATTATGACAAAAAGATGAAAGAGTTATTTGAACTTAAATTGGGTAGCGTGGCTATTGATGAATATGAAAGGAGATTCTTAGGACTATTGAAGTATGTCTCCTTCATCAAGGATGAGATAGTGAATATTTAGAGGTACTTGAGTGGCTTTCCATCTTTCATCAGTGATAAAATCCAATATGATGATCCCAAGACTCTGGAAGAAACTATAAGGAGATAAAAATGCTTATATGATCAACAAAAAGGAAAGTCTACTTTCCAGAAGGCTTGGGAGGACAAGAAGAAGTTCAGGAGGGAACAAAGGTAGAAGGGAAACAAGCCTCCATTTTTTAGAAACAGTCCTCAAGGACAACCATCTTTTAGAGAGCATAGAATGGCTGAGGTAGGTGGGCAACGGTCAAGGAAAGCACCCATTCAATGTTGGGGTTGTAAGGGAGACCACAAGTATAGAGATTGTTCTCACAAAAATGACAAGGTGAGAGATGTCCACAATGTTCAGCAAGCAGAAACAGTGGAGGACATGGGAAGAAGTGTACCAAGGATCTATGCAGCCCTGAACAACAAGCAAGTTGAGTTTCAATCACACATGATTGAAGTTGAAGGTATGATCAATAACCATGCCTTTACTAGTTTAATTGATTCGGGGGCTAGTCATACCTATATAGACCCTAAGGTAGTGGAAAGATTGATTTTTCCAAGAAGAAAGCATGGGAAATCTTGGCTGGTGCAGCTGGCTACAAGAGCCAAGAGGAAATTTGTTGAGTTGGTTAAATCATGTCTAGTGGGCATGAATGGGCTGATTACCAAGGCATATTTGAATATCTTTCCTTTGGGATCATATGATTTCCTAATTGGTATGGATTAGTTGGACCAACACTATGCCATATTAGAATGCCATAACAAGGCATTCACTTGATTGGATGAGGAAGGAAATCAGAGAACAATCCAAGGAATTCCTAGGGTAGCTACTATCCGAGAAATCTCAGCAATGAAGCTAAAGAAGTGTTACAGGAAAGGTTGTCAAATATTTGCAGCCCATATGGAAGAATCATCTAAGGATAAGGTGTCAAATATGGAGGATCATGCAGTCCTGAAAGATTTTGAAGATGTGTTCAAGGCGATACCAAGACTACCCCCTGTTAGCGCTCTGTAATTTTCCCAAGGCTGTAAGGCAGTCACAGAGGCAACATCAAAACCACTTCGAGTCTTGGATCTAGCCCTCCAAGACTCAGAGAGGGATCTCTCTGTCTGATATAGCTTTGTTTGAAGAGATATTAGGCTAGTTCATGAAAACAATGGGCTTTGTTGTCAAAGTGTTTTTGAATTGGTTGAGACGGTCTACTCCTCCATTGGGCTATGGGGTCTGTAATTAATTAGGAATGAAATACATCCATAAACGGGGAAAGATGACTTCCACAGGGCGAGATGATATACTCACAGGATATTTGCAGCTTAAATGATGGACAAAAGAAAGGGTAAGAAGGATAAATTCGACCAAGAAGCAGTTACGAATTCCTTAATCGAAAACATCAGAAGATAAACATTTAAATCTTTTAGAATCGGAAACAGGGTATCAGAGATAAATCCTGAGACATACGTTACTCTTAAATATTAGTTTCAGAAAAACAAGATGATTACAGAGCAAGAAAACATTTAACTGAGAAAATCAAATCACCAGTGAACATACGCAAGAATCCTGTAAAGTGCCTTCCTTTCATTAATGAGAGATTTCTTCAAAAATGTTACAGCTTGATAGCCACAGGGCGTGAAGATCCAACCCTTTTACATTAAAATCATCTCAATAAATAAGATAGATCATCCCAACAAGTTTCGGAAGTCGTTTTAACCGTCTCGGCTAAAAATAGCCACCACTCCCACCAAATTCAGAGTTTTCTGCCATGAAAGATGGACCGTTTTTCTGCGAAACAGGGGTCCGATCAGACGTGATTTTATCTTCAACGATGAAACCTGGGAGAAAACTGAAAGAGTTTATTGTATATGGGCATGTGCTGGACAAAAACCTCCTTCGGTTTCGCCAAATTCATCCCCAGCTGGCCGTGACAGCTCCTGAAAGATCGAGACTGAAACGGAAAATGGAAAATCTGGAAAAATAGGCCTCGGAGATGTCTTTTATGCTCTCTTATCGTGAACCCGTTGCAAAAAATGAAAGAGGTTTTTGTTCCTCAGCCCGTGCTAAGAAAAAACCTCTCTCGTATTTTTAAAATTCGTCTCTGTTTGCTCAAACATCGACCTGGAAGAGGGCGTGGTAAAACAGACAAATATTGGCAAAAATTGGGGAAAGTGGTTTTTTGGCGGGAGATCGGTATTCCGGACCCCCCCCCCCCCC
>ML790631.1:245545-259896 GCA_009831015.1 Picea engelmannii | reverse complement strand
AGGTACCCAATGGGAATGTAGTTATGTGTTATTAGTAGAAGTCATTTAATATATGGGAATGTGGTCATTCAATGTAAGGTGGACTAGGTCTACTATATTAATAAAGGCCCACTATGGTAGTTGGATGTAATAAATGTGAGAAGGCTCTCTAAAAGGTTCCTGGGAGATAGGGAGAGCTATATAAAGAAGTCTAGGCAATGTAATGAAACATAGTGAAGAATATTGTGATTGTACAAGCAATGATTGCTTGAGGAGTTTTATCCTTCCATAAGGATTAATATATGGTGTTACCCTACCTCAAGGGTTTTATCTATTTCTTGTGTTCATGTTATGGTGAATGATTTATGGTTTATTCTTGGTTATTTCTGGGCCATCACATTTTCCTGTAAAATACATCTTGCTATGAAAAAACCCCAAAAAATAGATCAATAAGTTACGGCAAAAAATCGCAGTTTTTTTCGGAAAAACCCTGAAAAACCACTGAATTTAAAATGTTCATAACTTTACTTCCCGAACTCCGTTTCGGCTGATTTTTTTTTTGAAATTGGGTATTTTGCTGAGAGGAATTCAAATACCCAATTTGTTTGTCGAAATTCAGCTTGTAAAACTTTATATCTGAACCTGAAGTGCGCTGCCCTCTTTTTCTTCCCTAAACAAAATTTCTACAAAAAGAGAAAACAAATATTCTCTTCTTTGGCCAAGGAAAGTGCTCTGATACCAATTGTTAAGATCCTAAATAGATATACAAATATAATCACCACAAATATTGAATACACAATAGATCCACAAAGCAAGATAGAAGAAACCACACAATATTATTACCAAACTCTTGAGGTAGGGCAACACCATACAATGGATCATATTATGGAAGGCATCCTCTCCTGTTCACTTGCCTCTTCGAAGGGGCATCCTCTTATTGAGCTACTGCTCCAAATACATTAATTCTCTTCATGTCTCATTACATTGCTTGAACCCCTTTATATAGTTCTACCATCACCTAAGAACATTCTAAAGGAGGAATCTTCTAGAAGTAGAACCTTCTAAGAAGTCATCTTACATTTATTATATCTAATTAGTCATTTATTATATCTAACTACCATAGTGGGTCTTATTTAATAATATAGTGGACCTAGTCCACCTTACATTGAATGACCTCCACTATTATCACTATGAGCCCTCTAGGCCCCCCCACTACCTCTCTAGCTACCTTACAGTGATAAACTCTCTCCATGTGAGATATTTTGCAGGGAAGTGATTTCTCCTTGAGGGAGTCCAACAGCCACTACGGAGCTATGGAAATTCCTAATCTGGCCTGTTGTTGAAACCCTGGAAGGGAAGTGGAGCAGTCGATGGACTGTAGAACAGTGAAGGTGCATATTCCCAAGGTGGGATAGGCATGTGGGGAATAAGAGTCTGTGAGAAGTGGGCATAAGTAGGCTCCTTGGAGAGAATCCTTCTAGTTGCTCTGTGCAGTTTTTTGTAGCCTCAGCCTAGTCTAGGATTCCTTTTCCCTGGGTGGAGTTTGGTCCCAGCTCGGGGGTGACCCACTACTGAGCATGATGAGCAGCATGGTCTAAGGCTGGGAGGTTCGTGGAAGGTCTGCACGCAGTTGGTGGAAGGTCTGCACGCAGTTGGTGGTCATCTATTAAAAAATAAGTACCAAATTTGTGTTCTCTGTGTGATGTGTATCTTGTACATGTTTATAATGTTATCAAAATTGTATGTGTTTATTGCATGTATGTATTATTGTCGCTTCTGCATGAATATGTGTATGAACAGAATGTTATGTCTGTTTAAAATTTCATCATATGTGTGTGTGTGTGTGTGTGTGTGTGTGTGTGTGTGTATCATAGATTTTTCCTTTGTGGTGTTTCCCGGCCTGTGTGGTGGTTGGGGACGTTACAAAATGGTATCGGAGCATTATTTGGAGTAGCATGGCCCGGCCTGGGTGATTGAGGGTGTTACAAGATTTGTGTTGAAATGAACATGGGTGATGAGCTCCCTAAAGGTATAGATATCCAGGGGGGTAATAGATCCTACGAACAAGATACAGACTATGTAAAGATTTAATTTAGGTGATATATTTGTCATCTATATGGACATATTAGGAGTACTTTCCCCAAGAAGGATATCCCATAGGATGAAGAGAAGTTTGAAGCACAACTAGAGGTTAGGGAACAAACTATCAACCAAGTGAAGGCTAACAAGGAGAATATGAAGACACCCTCTTCATCAAAAGGTAAGCCAATCTATGAGGAGTCCATTTAAATTATTCTTGAAGAAATCTTACAAGACATTGTTATAGCCAAGGATTAGTCTATCATTCCAAAAAAATAATAATAAGGGAGATTGACTCTAAAGAGAAAAGTAGAGTAGTTGAAATTCATGGTACTCTAACTACCTCTACTCAGAAGAAGCCCTTGACCTTTTTGGATGTTCTAAACTTGAACAAATCCATTAAGAAAGAGAATAAGATCTCCCTATAGGTGCCTCCCTTAACGGATTTAGATACAGGTTATGAACAAGAAGACCTTAATGAAGTGGAGATTTGTTGTTCAGAGCAACATTTTCCTCATAATAGTCAGTCTCTTATGAAGGGATTTACAAGTGTAAATATATTTAAAGTGAATCCACACTAGAATGCAGGAGGATGCAATATGAAGGGGGGGAATAACACACCTAGAAAGACACAAGTAGAATCCACATATAGTATAAACACTATGTACTCGTGAAATTGATATTTTATCACTGTTATAAGTAAAACATTCCATTTAAGATCTTCAAATAAAAAAGAGATAACAATGGAGGAGGAAGGAGTGGTGGGAGGTATAGGTTTGGACATGGGTGAAGGTCAGGTTAGTTGATGGGCCACACAATGATGAACCTTGAGGCCCATTGTGTAGTTGATATGACCCTTTTTAGGGACTAAAGCCTACATTACTTGTAAAAAGAGTATGGTAAATATGAACATATTAGGTTATGCATATTCATTGTTATGAATAATTTAGTTTTTGAGTTATGTGATATATTTTGGTTTAAATTATGATTTTGATGGATTCATGCATTCTTGAGGTTGTGCTAATGATTTGTACAAGCAAGTCAAATCCTAAGGGTGATCTCCATCAACTTCCACATGAGAGAAAAGGAGGATCATGCCCACTCTGCAACCTCCAAAGGAGCCAAGCATTCCGAGTACTCAAGTCACTCATTAAACAAGATCTGTTAACTGAGGAAAATTGAATTGAGGGAAATTTGGCCCTTAAAACAAGAATCCCTAATTCTAGCAATCCTAGAGACAAGTGCCCTTCACTCAATAATTGATCGAAGGGATAAGTTGTGATTTTTAGTATAAGTAGGAGCTAGTAAAGTATTTTTCTTTAGCATATTACTTTCTTAAGTGATGGTGTATTCAAATTGTTAAGGACTACTCTATTGTCATGAAGTTAATTTTTGAATGAGGAACTTGTGTTTTCAGATCTTGAGCACTTAGTGGTTTTGCTAAGCATTCTTGTAGAGACCTTGAGTAGGGCCCACTCAAGGCTATGCAAGGAACCCTTTTTGTTGCTATGTTTTCATTTTTTCTATCACTTAAAATTTTATGTAGTAGTTTCATTTAAGTTATTACAACAATTTTATTGCTTTATGTCATTTCATTTCAAGCCATTTTAATTCTATAACTTTACTTTATGTCTATTAGATTTTTCATCTCTTTATTTATGGTGTTCAACATCTTGGTTAATCTCATTGAATCTAAAATAATCATTGGTTGGTATTATTAGTGGATTGATTGATCTTATGTATGTTGTCATTGTCCTCTTTAAAATAGTGGTAACCACTTCCATTACCCCATGCTCTTGATTCTCTTGGCTTGGTATATAAGAGTGCAGATCACCAACTTTTGAGGGTGAAGGGATAGAATATAAGAGGTTTAAATTGAGCATCATGTTTATTGTTAGATTAATTTTTGCATTATTTTTTTTTAACATCACTTCATTACTATTTTCTAGATAGTGTAGACAGGCGGCTTGAATCAGGTCATCCAGTTGACTTAAGGAATATGATGATGAAGAGGTTTTCAACCCTATGACACATGACCTTACAAACTATCAAGACCTATATTAAATCATCCATATAGCAACCAACTATAGCCTCTCATGCTTCTCCCAAGTAGAGGGAGTGAAGGTCATGAGCAAAATTGCTTAAAGGAAAAGGACAACAAAACATTCAAACCAGCCTTAGGTTGCACATTACTCATCAAGTTTATAAGTCAGATTGTACTATTGTAGTTGCACATATAGTGAACAGTAGCTCATCAAAGAAGCACGTCCTTAGATTGATAAATTAAATTCAAGATGATGATTTCAATAATCTTGTAGCAATTCTTTGGCCCATCACTTTTTGGCATCATTGTCAGGGAGGTGCTAAAAACTACATTTAAGTCCATCTAAATTTATTTGTTTTTTAAATAAAAAAAACTCATTAAATTGTATGCAATGACCTAGTGATATATTTGATATTTTTTTTTTATCAAGAATTCACATTTCTAAAATAGGTACAATTGAACAAGGACAACAGCAAGAGCATCATGAAATAGACATCCAACAATTTATTGAAGAATTCGCTAAGTTCCCTCAAGAGAGAGCATATATTTTTGCAAAACCCTCTATAGAAGAAGGAAAATCTTCATCTCACCACACCATGGCTAAAGATGGACAGCAAAAATTTGAAATCTTTGAGTTCTCCGATCATGAAACTAATAGAGAAACAAAGATGAAGAATATCAATCATTTTGATCCTTTTCATTTTCATGGCCTTATTACAGAATACCTTGATAATTTCCTTTTTTAATTTGAAGTTGTTTAAGGGACTTGTGATTATGCATTATATGCTCAAAAGCTCAAGTGTTTTCCCTTTACATTGAAGGAATCAACCTTGAGGTGGTTCATGAGTTTATAAGGAAATGACATCAGAAGCTAGGAGCAAATGAAGAAAACCTTCATTGAAAAATATAGGTACTATTGTAAGGCCATGGATACTAGAGATGAAATCTTTAGAATAATCTAAGGAGAAAGTGAATCCATGGAAGAGTATGAGGAAAGGTCCCAACTCAGTTACAAAAGGGCTCATAGTTTCACACTCGATGATAACTCCCCCAAGCTTGTGTTGGTTAGAGGGGTAAGAGAAGAATCCATGGAAACTTTGAATATCCTTGCAAATGGAGACATCTTCCAGTTGGAGTATGAATACATTAAGCAAGTATTCAATATCTACTTAAAGCCTATAAGAAAGAAAACTAGGAATGGCATAAATATTGCACCATAATTATCCAATTCTAAAACTCTTACTAAAAATGAAATAGGAGGCTTGTTAGAGGATATGAAAATTGGCATTTTACATTCATTGATCATGCAAATGGATACATTGCAAATAAACAAGATTCAAGAATAAGTAGAAAAAACTCTAGCTGTTTTTTTGTCTTAAATGCACAAAAAAACATGATAGGAATGAATGTCCACTTAATACTATAGAAATTTGTGGAATTTGTGAAGAGTAACATCAAACTAACAAATGTCCTTCTTTGCTAGGTGTTAGTATCTAACTTTGTTTTGATTAAGTGAGTGTCCCTAGTCCTTGTCCCCCCCTTCTTATACTTTTCTGTCAAATTTTTGCTTTTACCTCTTGGCTTAAAAGGTCATTTTTTCCAATTTTTATTGCACTTTTAAATGATTTTTGAAGTTTTAAAAGTTTAGGATTTTATATGATAATTTTTTTTACATCAATTGTCGATTCCTTATTTGAATTTTCAAGATTTTTCCAAGTCAGAAAAGGTGCTACAGGAATAGCGTTATTCCTGCAGCGCTAGGGATAATCATAGTTTTACATGCGCCACCCTGCCTGGATCGTATCATAATTTCTCAAATCGTGATTAGAGGATCTGCATGCCTCTTCATGATCTATTTTCGGGTTGATATTTCAATGATAACAGCTGCATACGAGGGATTGAGTTGTACTCTCCACACCTGCATCAAATCAACATGTTTGAATATCATAAATAGAATCATCACCTTCTATTTTAGTGTGTCGATTATTTTGTGCAGGGATCGAAGAAAGAAGTTATTTTTAGTTCTTAACAGCCCACGAGAACTAAAATTCAAACCATCGATCTTCTCAGATTTGTTTACAGGATCATATCAATAGCATGGCACCCAAAAAGAGTGGCCAGATAATCAGACTAGAGCCTGAAGGCACGGAATTACTCGAAGCATACCCTCAGCTAGCACAGAAGTTCAAGGATGTTGGTTGGTTCGACTTTTTCTCAACCTTCCAGGGGCATGACGAACAAATTTCGATGGTGTTTGCACAGAATTTTGATGGCTTCGAAGTTGTAGTTGGGAAACTACTTATGCATGTGACTGAACATTCCATTGCTAAAGCCTGTAGATTGCCAATGTGCGGGGAAAGATGGTGGAAGAAGGAGAATGTGGTCATGGAATTTGTAAACCAGTTTCTAATT
Source organism: Picea engelmannii (assembly GCA_009831015.1). Classification (NCBI taxonomy): domain Eukaryota; kingdom Viridiplantae; phylum Streptophyta; class Pinopsida; order Pinales; family Pinaceae; genus Picea; species Picea engelmannii. The sequence continues at coordinate 253,382 of ML790631.1, read as the reverse complement.
CCAAAGAAACAAAACCCTAACTGGAAAAAGGGAATACCACACAGTTGGGTAAGGAAAGAATGGCACACCACTTTGCTAGTCATCCACAGGTACATTACATGTGAAGGCAGGTTTTCCTTGGTTTATCTCTATCATATCATATTGTTGATTCATATTAATGGTGATTATCCTCTTAATTTACCCTACTTTCTGCTAAAAAAATTATCCAAAATGTCTAATAGGGTGCAATCCCATCATGCTGCAGCAAAACACAGTCTCTTTCATCAGGGTTTAATTAGGACATTGGTAGTCTTCTCTTTAAATGAAGTCCAAAGATCCTGGGATTCGCTAATCCAGTCTTTAAAAATTGATTTACATTCAACTAAATCCAAAACTGTTAAAGGGAAGAAATCAGCCAAACAGACACGGACTGGTCAAGCCACTGAGTTCTTAATTAAAGAAGAATCACCTAAGCTAGGGTAACCCGGGCTAGCAAGAGGAAATTGCAAACTCAGCAAACCATTGGATATTTACCTGTAGGTGAAGATCATGAGGCAGTTACCACTAGTCGAGGTAAGAAGTCTAAAACAAATGAAGACACTGACATGTTTCCTAATCCATATATAAAGAGGGAAATTGATGAAAACAAGGATTATACTATAATCCTAGTTCAGACTCTAGTCAAGCAGAAACAATGATATACAAGTAAGAAGAATGTAAAAAGAAAAAAACAGAGCAAAAATCCAACACATGTACCTAAGTGCCCTAGAAGAAACTCCACCAGAGCTACCAATAGATTCAGATTGAATTCAAAGGCCATGTTTCATCTGTCCATTAAAAAGGAGAATCTTATAATTATAGAGGATAACTCAGAAGATTCCTTCTTTGCACAGAACTGGGAAAGAGTCTGAAGACTTGAGGAAGAGACAAGAAAAGGGAAAACAGGTTGCTCAGTACTCCAGAAGACCTATGACAAGAGAAACCATGAAATCAACTTCCATATTTGAATCTGTGTTTAAAGGTACAGATGTAGTTTATGATGACAAAGATGATCCTTTTGCAGAACCAAACCAGATGCCAGACCTTCCAGAGACCAGAGATTCTGATAGCACTGAAGATGAAGATCATAGCTCTGGATTATCTTCAAAATAAATGATCAAATTAAGAAAGCCTCAAGATGCTATAGATCTGAATTTACCTGCCCCTGTAGAGGAATATCCAGAGTTTAAAGTTAAAGTTAGAAAGTAAAAAGACAGAGTAAAGGAACTGTAGAATATGGTAAAACAATTAAAGAAAGAGAAAGCTTTGGTTGAGCAATGGAATGTCAGGCAGCAAGAAAAGATTCAGGATTTTAAAAGGAAAAGAAAAGAACAGAAAGCACTGCTTAAGGAGGTAAGAGAATCCAATTTCAGGTTATATTGGCATAATGTTGTTTTAACAACCAAACTTAAGCAGAGAGACAGCAAAGCCAGTGCAGTCATTATACCATGATGGTTTATGAAGATCTTTCCTTCAGTTTTGAATGTTTGATGCTATTACTCAGGGAGTAAAAAATGAATAGTTTGATTCCTATATTTCAATCAAATGAATTTTGATATTTCAGATGGAACAACTCAGTAAGATATGATTCGAAATTTTGTGGGATTTGCCAGTTTTTTGTAAAAGATATTTTTGGGTTGGTTGTTGAGCCTTCTACTATATTGGCATTATAAGTGCTCATTTGAGTTGATTCTCCTAGGAGATAGGCATTGACTAGATCCTATTACAAAACTATAAATTATACTATAGGAATACTCAGTGTACTTTAAATAAGCACAAGAAAGATTGTATGAAGGTCGACAAGTTGGGCATCCAGGGACCTATTTTGTAATCCACTATAAGACAGTTTATATTCCACATTGATACTAAATTTCAAAGGCATGTTGATGGTCAGATTTTCTTTCATTTCATATTCTATTCATTTTCTTACTTGAAGTCATTTTTCTATTGCAATGCATTGATTCCTTGATCTTAAGTAACACAGTGAAAAAATTATTGTTCTTGTTTATTATCAAGATTTGCCTTCAAGTACATGTTCTTGTTTCTCAATGATATTTTGAAATAATAAATCTATATGGGGTTGACAATTTGAAAGCTCACATATTTTATTTCTTTATTTACCTTATTGTCTGATCTATTAAAGTGACTACCATTTACTAAATCAGTGGGTTATCTTCTGGCTTTATTTTGAGTTATGTGTTTATTTTGAACCCTTGAACCAACTTTCAGCCATTTTCCAAAAACCTATTCAGAAAATCCTTAAAAATGCCAATGCAATAACTTGATGATGCCCTAGCTTTCCCTCTAATAGTCAAGTGCAACTTTAGGGACTAACACTAGGTACCAAGGAGCTAAGGAGAATATGGAGCCACTATGATTCATCAACCAAAGGAGGAAATTATTAGCTCAATCATTCCAACTAGGTATGCATTAGTGCCATCATCAATATTGTGTTCGATATAATACATAAATGCATACTCAACCTTGGTCTCCTCTCAATCAACTCAGCCGGCCAATGCAAAATCAATGGCAATACCAAAACCATCCTAAAAAAATCCAATATTCTTTTCAATCATTCCCATCTTCATTTCCAATGCAAACTACCAATTGAACAAGCTTCCACAAGGGTAGAGACCTCCAACCTAGCAAAAAAAAGAATTACTCCCACCTCCACCATAATATACCAATGCTCTGACAAGCAGTAACCAAAAAATCCCAAAACAACCCCAGTTGTCTGCCCAATCCAAACAATTGGCAAGTCCAACAAGTATACAATAATGAGGTTACCACCTACCAAACTTACTCTATGGATATTCTAGAGATCAATCTAAGATCAAGGAAGGTACTAGAAACCCCTCCTCTTATTATAAATCCCATAGAGGATAAGGGCTCTAAGGAGGAGGAATCTCCTCAACAAGAACAACCTATCCCTAAACCAACACCACTTTATCCTAAAAGGTTAGTAGCTAATAAGACTTAAACCACCTTAAATAATGAACTCTTAGGTGAACTCAAAAACATATGTGTCAAAATCCTTCTCCTCTAGGCTATTAAGGATATTCATATCTACAATAGTTTCATAAGAGAAGAATGCATTAAGAATCCATGAAGAAAAAGAAAAGATTCTCTTCCAGTCAATGTAATATAATAGGCCAACTTGCAAATCTTGTGTTAGGAAAAGCCTAATTTGTTCATAAATACTTAGACCTAGGTAGCCTAGTTATATGTGTCTACATCAACAAAAATTTGGTTCAGAATACTCTAATAGACCTAGGGGAAACCATAAATGTTATGACTAAGACATTATGCTCATACTATACCTTAGGGAACTATTGAGACACACACCTACTATGCTCCAACTAGAAAAATGAATTACTTCAATCCAAATCCAAAATAGATGGTTATCCCCTCATTTTAGGAATACCTTGGCTAGTTATAGTTGATGCATATATAATCAGTTGTAGGGTAGGAAACATGACCATCACAAATGGTAAATCCCAAAAGAAACTTGTCCTCTACCCCCTTGCCAAGCCACTCATTGATATTGAAATACCTATGTGAGTAGGACAAGAAGAAGGATAAGAAACATTTCAAACAACAATACACCCTCTCCTTACAATTGAAACAACCTTGGTCATGAAAAACATAGATGAGGACACTTTAATTTCAAATTACATGCAAAATATATATCTAAGCTTTATAAAAATTGAAGAATATATTGGCTAAGGGGAAGAAGGAGAACCTAGAATTCTTGTTGATTTGGAAGAGTTTTCTTGGAAGTATTTACTCACGATCAAGATTAACCAAGTTGCAATCAAAATAGGGGAAATTTTCCCCTCAAAAAATCTGAAAAATCGGCACTAAATTTACTATTGTCCAAGAACAATAGTGGCTAGTTATTCTTAGAAACCACACAACAACATTTACATGGGATTACAAGGACATGAAAGGAATTCGTCTAGATATTTGTACATGCCACATCTACATCAAGGATGAATCTACACCCATTAGTCAACCTCAAAGAAGAATGAACAATGCCTTAAAAGATATTGTCAAAGGAGAATTACAAAAACTTTTAGATGCAAGATTCATATACCAAATCTCTTGTAGTGAATGGGTTTCACCCTTGGTTATAGTGCCTAAGAAAAATGGAAAATGGAAGGTGTGTGTATATTATCAAGAGCTCAACAAGTCCATAGGAAAGGACTAATTTCCCTTAGCTTTCATTGATCAATTATTTGATGCTTTAGAAGGTAAAAAGTACTTTTGATTTTTAGATGGGTTTAGTTGATACAACCAAATACAGATCATCCCTGAGGACCGAGACAAAACTACTTTTATTTTCCCTCGGGGCACATTTACCTACAAATTCATTCTCTTTGGCCTATGCAATGCTCCTGCAACCTTCCATCTATCTATCCTCAACATAATCTCAAATCTAATCCATGATACTATAGAAATAAACATAGATGATTTCACCCCATATGGGAATCATTCTAAGAGGCTTTGACCAATCTTGAGAATGTATTAAAAAGGTGTAAGAAAATGAACTTGCCACTAAGACATGGAAAATGCGGCATGCTCATGAGTGAAGGAATTGTCCCTAGACACCATATCTCTTCTAGGGGGATTGAAGTAGACCAAGCCAAGGTGAACATAATTAAATACATGCCTAAACACCAAAACCAAAAAGATGTAAGGATTCTTTCAAGCCATGCATGGTACTACTGAATTTTCATCAAAGATTTCAGCAATTTGGTCTCCCCCTTGTTCACACTGCTATCCAAGGACATTGACTTTTGTTGGACAAAAGAATGTTAAAAATTTCTCGACAACATCAAGGAAAAACTTATCTCAGCCTTTGTATTTCCAAGTCCCAAGTAAAATATACCATTTCACATTCATACATATGCATATAACAAAGAATTATGGGTAGTTTTAGGCAAACAAGAAGACAAGAACCCCTTTGCAAATTAGTTTAATAGAAAAAATGTATCTGGAGCTAAACTAATTATATTGTCACTAAGAAAAAAATTATCACAGTGGTGTATTCCATTAACAAATTTAGACTTTATGTCACCAGATACCCAATTTTTATCCATACAAATCATGTTACCAATAAATATTTAATGAATAAATATAATATTAAGGGCAGGATAATTAGGTGGCTCTTACTACTGCAAGAATTTGATTTAACAATCCTTGACAAGCCAAATCAAATTCTCAAAAGGTGTATTAGATAGGATGAAGTACATGAAATTCTCCATGTATGCCATGATGAGCCTTGTGGAGGCCATTGTGCTTCAGAGAGGAAAACCTACAAGTAGGATACTATTATCCTACTCTACATAAGGATGTTGAACACTATGTCTCCCATTGTGATGATTACCAAAGGATGAGCAGGCCAACAAATAGGGATGAGATGCCATTACAACTCAAGGTCTCGTTTGAACCCTTTGACAAATGGGGCTTGGACTTTGTAGGGCCCATTGACCCTCCTTAAAACCAAAAGCATCACATCCTAGTATGTAATCACTATTTTACCAAGTGGGAAAAGGTAAAGGCTATGAAGAATGCAAGTGAAGAAAAACAAGCACAATTTCTACATGAAAATATGTTTTCTAGGTTTGGAGTCCCAAGATAAATAGTGACATATTAGGGGCCTCAATTCACCTCTAATTTGATTGAAAATCTCATGCAATTGAAAAAAATAGTAGAGAAAAATTTAGGGGCTAAATTTCACCCATGGGCTAATTTTCCATGTTTTTTTCCCAAAAAATGATTTGTCAATTTCCATTTTATTCGCCCAAATTTTATATCATAAAATTATTTTACTTTAAATATCGCCAAACATTTTATGGTTGGCATTTTAAGAATTAGTAACATTTGCCAAAATCTCTACACTTTATGATAAATATAGATCCTTAAAATTTTCCCTGTCAAAAACACCATAGAAAATCTGCTACGTACCACCCTCAAGAAAATGGGTAGGTAGAAGTGACCAACAAGAAGTTTTTAAAACATTGTCACCAAAACAATCAAATTGTATAAGAAATATTGGGCAAACAGATTGAAGTTGTATGGGCATATACACAAATTGGAAAACCACCACATGGTTCACACCCTATGAGTTGGTATATGGAAAAAAGGCAATGTTCCCCATAGAATTTGAGATATCAACACTTAGAACAACCTCCATCCTAAATCTGGACCTATTAACCGCCCAACAAGAAATATTATAGAAACCAAATGCCTTTGATGAGTATAGGCAGTAGTCCTTGTTTCACACTAAGATAGTATCGCAGCAGAGGAAATATGGCATGATAAGCTTATCAGGTTCATGGTTTTCAAAGAAGGAGATTGGTCCCTTCTCTATGACTCCAAATCTAAAGATTTCAAAGGCAAGCTAAAGACCAAATGGCTAGGGCCATAACAAATAGACACATGCTATGATAATGGCTCAATCAAGATCAAAACCATAGATGAAGAAAGGATACCCCTCTTAGTCAATGGTTATAAGCTCAAAATCTATAAGAAACCAATGACAATGGAGGAATTCACAAGCCTATTCCAAAGTCAACAAATAAATGTGGTTGGAAGCAACAATGCCCCCAACCCATTCTAATTTCCAAGATCTATTGAAAAAAAAGGGAAGAAAAATCCTTAATGGAAACCTCATTAAAGCATTATGGATATAGCTTGATCGAAAACCTTCCAAGAGGCAAGCAAAGCTCTGGAATAAAGATTTTTCTCCATGGTGAAAACCTCTATAGGCACCATGGGGCAGAGCACTGGTGAAAACCAATTATGGCACTAGTGCCTTGGAGAAGAAGAAAAAAAAGAGGAAAAAAAAAAAACTAACCCTTGTTTTCAGTGTTTACAACTATACAAATGCACAACAACAAGAGCACTCTGGCCAAATCCAAAAGGAAGAAAATCCACAAAGAAACAAGCCAAAGAAACTTTGCAATCAAAGGTATCTACTCTCAAAAGCTTCGCACTTCAATGTCCAAGCTACAATATTTATAGAATGTGCAAGTTCTAGGCCCTCCACTATATATATGCATCAACCACAATACAACACGCTCATCAGTATACAGGTATATGCCTCCATCATAATCCTAAATCTCCAAAGGCAATAAAATAACTCCAACCAAAAATACAATCTGGTTATGCTCCTAAACATATGCAAGAAGAACTATAGAGAAACATCAAGATAAAGGATGATAAGGTCACAGCCTTATACAAGCAACAAACACCATGTTTCATCATGATTAACACTACTGCTCAGGTAACATCATCACCAACATTCAACGCTGCTCGAGCCTACAGAAAACAAGCAACAGATAAATTGGGCTCAGTACAAGGATAGTTGTATGTGCACTTCTTATACCTTAGCATCGCCAAAAATATCTACACAAAGGTTAGCCTGCTACCAGCATATGAAATATATTCAATAAAGCACACTAGTTCTCTAAATCAAAAAATCATCTCAACTCAACATGCAAATTTCAACAATTATAGGCTCATCAAAACTTTCAAACTCTAACTTGGCATGAGTCTCTGATTTCAAAACAACATATAAATTTCAACAGTTCTAGTCTCAACATGAATCTCAAAAACGCCTATCTTAGCATGTCAATAAAACATGTAGTTTTTAGTAGTCTCCAGATAGAGTAGACTTCAAAATCCTTTGCAAAGTTTCAGCTTGCAATCTCAGTTCTATTTTAGGGCTTCTCTCAAATTTCATATTACAGAACTCCGCAAGCAAATCATCCAAGAGCTCCATAACGGTCTTTGAAGAAGAATTTTTTCAAGC
>ML790631.1:212255-245445 GCA_009831015.1 Picea engelmannii | reverse complement strand
AAACATGTTCTTAGAAGTGAAGTGTTGAAACATAAAGTTGTTTCCATAACCATTTTTCTCATAAATTTGAAGTGTTGAAGTTGAGGTTTTGTGTTGAATTTATTGCCACTATCAAGATTATGATTTCCAGTGGCATTTTTCTCAAAAAATTGAAGTGTTGAAGATTGAGGTTTTGTGTTGACGTTGTTGCAATTGTCAAATTTATGATTTAGCTAGGGTTCTTAATAGAATTAACAACACAGTTATCTAACACATAAACTTGCAAGATGGTGGGTGGGTTCAACAGGAGGGAACCCACTGAAACTTCAAGATTAGACAATGATCTTGAGGTTGTGGAGACCTTTCAGTAGTCAAACTGGCTAGAATACTTCAATAGATTGCAAGGTTATAATGACAGTGTAGCCATGGAGTTTTCCTTGAATTTTCAACACATTAGAAACCAAGAATACATTACCTCAATGAAAGGCTTCGAAATCTAGGTTGATGAACCTATGATTGTCAAAGTATCGGGGCTACCAATCATATTTCCCTGGGATAAGGAAGATAGGATACCAACCCTAGATGCCAAGAAGTTGTTCTTTTTTAGTTATGAAGAAGTTGAAGAGAACAAAAATGGAGTAAAGAGAGAAAGAATACATGATCCATGGGATGAAGTCACTTATCACCTTTTGAAGTACATCACATGTGAGGGTAGGCGAAGTATAGTTTATGCCTACCATTTTAGATTCCTTCACCAATTGAGGAACTTGTTCCACCAAAGACATAAGGAAAACCTCAGCATCCCATACTTCTTATTGTAATCATTAATAGAAATGAGCACCAAGGTCAAGAAAGACAAGGAAAAAGCATTAGTCCCCCATGGGATAATAAAATCAATAGTATGTGATGCCTTGAAAAGGCAACCAACGGGGATTTTTTGGGAATATTTTATCACCATGAGTAGGGAGAACTTCCAAGTCCTACAAAATGCAATGAAGGAACTTAGTCCTGAAATGGACCCTCAGAGGAACAAGAAAGCTAGCAAGGATGAGACCTATAGAAGGAGGAAGGCACATAAAAGAGTATAGCTAGAATAAGAGAACTAGGAAGTGGTTGCCACACTAATCAAAATGGGGATCCTTAATAATAGCCCCCTGAAAATAAAAAATAAAAGTCACTCTACAGAAAGAAGAGAGCAGGCCTCCACAAGGAAAGCTAGGAAAAGATCACAGATAGCTAAAGAGCTGGTAATTACTCATCTCTCCACTACATTTGTGAACTTGGAAGAGGACATTGGTCATGTTAAGAACCTAACTAAGGTACTGGAGGAAAAGAAACAAGAACCTTCCAAGAGGAATGAAACAGAAGCACAAAACATCATGAATGGATTAGAGGAAGTTAAGTCTGAATCCCTTAAGTGGAAAATCATGGAAGAGAATAAGGCCAAGATAGAGAATGTTAATGGAAAGGGTGACCTATTTCACCTTGAGCGGCGGTTGGCCAACCTATAGGAAAAATGTCAAATTATGAAAATGCAGCATATGGACAACGAAAAACAACTAGAAACTAAAAATAAAACTTGGAAGGCTAAGCTAGCCAAAACCAATGAAGAACTACCCAACAATAATGATAAGGTTGATATCCTACAAGCATCCATATCTAAAATGGAAAATTGATCACGGGATATTCTTAGCTACAAACCTCTAACTAAAGTATACACCCTCTTTTTGAAGGAGTAGTGGCATAAATTTTAGATGAACATATTGGTCAACTAGATTCCTTACATAGTGGATACCCCAGGGGAGTTTATAGAGACATGCCAACATGGCAATGAGGATGATATAACCCGACTATGTGAATTTTACCTACACAACTTTGTGTTGCCCCATCCCTACATATGGTCACCAAACCCATATGTAGGGGAGGTCTAGCTCAGAGCTTTGTGCTCATGGATCCACTATGAGGAATTAAGCGTTGTCAAGTTCCAAAAATACAGGGAAGAAGAAATTTTCAGCCACCTATGGATTAGGGATAAGGCCATAATACTAGAAGAACTCATCAACAACCACATAGATTTGACTTCAGACACGGAGTTGATTCCCATTCTAGATGAAAAATAAAGAGAGGCAAATGCCCATTTTGAAGCTACAATCAAAATGTCATGGGAAAGTGCACTCCAAGCCTACCATGTCGGATGGGGCCGGATTCATCTTGATCTCTAGAGGATAGAGCCTCACTCTCCTTACAATATATAAAATGCCATGTTTAGGGCATAATTGTGCAAGGAATATTTGAGGAAGATCAAGCTCAAATGGTTGGGCCAAGATTCAATATTGCTCTCCTACTACATCCCACACCTACAAAAGAAATGGATGAGAAGAAGGAGAAGAAGAATTGGAAAGAAGTAGAGCAGAACGCAAGGTACCATGGTAGAGGTGCCATTACTTATTTTATGGCTTATGATACCAGGCAGGCTTGCAAGAAACACCAAGATGAGACAACATAAGAGGCAAATTAAAGAGAAAGATATAGGGAGGAATTTTTTATTGCACAAAGATGTGAAAAGCCTCCAAGTTGAAGGGTGATGATGGGCCACCAAATGATGGAAACTTGAGGCCCATCTCATAGTTGATATGACCCTTTTTGTGGACAAAATATTGCATTACTTGTGGTAAATATGAACATCTTGGGTTATGCATATCGATTGTTATGAATGATTGATTGTTTGAGTTATGTGATATACTTTGGTTTAAATTATGATTTTGATGGATTCATCCATTCTTAAGGTTGTGCTAATAGCTTGTACAAGCAATTTGAATCGTAAGGGTGATCTCCATCAACTTCAACATGATATAAAAGGGGTATCATTCCCCCTTTCCAACCTCCAAAGGAGCCAAGCATTCAAAGAATTCAAGTCACTCAATCAACAAGATCCTAATTCAATTTGTTGATTGAGGGAATTGGAATTAAGGAGACAAATTTGGCTCTTAAAGAAAGGATCCTTGATTCTATGGATCCTAGAGACAAGTGCCCTTCAATAAAAAATTGATTAAAGGGCTAAGTTGTGATTTTTGGTATAAGTAGGAGCTGGGATGAAGTAGGAGATTATCAATTCTTTTATTTTGTCATAATACTTTCATAAGTGACAATGCATTCAAATTGTTAAGGAATACTCTACTATTGTTGGACACACCGACCACACTAAGAGGGGGGGATGAATCAGTGTAGGACTCTTTTTACACTTCTTTCAAAACTTAGTTAGCAACCACTTCAAACATTATTATTCAATCACAATTAGCTACTTACATATAACAACACCATTCATCAATGATAGAGAACATTAAACCATTACCATAATGAACACAAAGAACCCCAGATATATGTGTAAGATTTTGTATTGTGTTGTTACATGAGACTACAATCTCTGGGGTTTATCAGCACCAATTGAAAAGAGAACCAAATCCAAGAGGGTACCAACTCTAAATACAATACCCAGCTTGCAAATCTCAGCACTAATTGAGATGTGAGGAATCCAACCCTCAAGTACAAGACCGAGCTTGTAGACAGAAGACAAAATGTCCAACCTGTACCAATAACCTGTCAAAATTTTTTTCTTCTTGTAGTTGTGGATCTATTATGGATCTGTTTCTGTAGCAATGATTATGTTGCCACGATTTTATTATCGTGATTATGTTGTCAGTATTCTGTTGTCGCGGTTTTGTTGTCGTGATTCTGCTACCACAGTTTTGTTGTCGTGGTTCTGCTGTCGTGATTCTATTGTTGCGGTTATGTTGCCACGATTTTGTTGCCGCGATTTTTCTGTCGCGATTTTGTTGTCACAAATTTGATCTATCAATAATACCTGCCAAAATAACCTTTCACAAATGGATATTCAATTATGTTCAAAAATTATATTCATAAGAGACCTTTGCTCTCTTATTTATACTCTCCAAGTAGCTTTCTCTAGAGGTTATCTTCTAACCAACTTCCTTATTTTAGGGATAACCCACTTCTAACCACTTTGTCCAATTATAACCACTTTATCCACAAATAGTAATATCACCACTTCTAGTTGCAACTAATTTATTTTTTAATTATTTTCTTTTTGAAACAACTTAACCCATGATTAACTCCTAGTTGCAACCACTTTGACTAGTAAACGTCTTCTAGGAGCTTCTAGAATAAATTGACTTCTTTGACCTTCTAGGGGCTTCTAGATAACTCATGAGGATTCTCCAACTTCACTAAACCATATCTCCTCAATCGTGAGTAACTACGTGACGTACCACATATCACCGAAAATGGAACTACATGTACTATCCATTTAGAATAGTCTCACCTGCAAATTCACTGATATTCATTACATTATTCCTCAACCAAACGTGGGTTCCTTAACCACACTACTAGGATTACTTAACCACTTAACCATTTGGACTTTACAAAGTGTCTTCTCGTGAGGGATTTCACCATAAGGGGACCACTTTGAGAACTTTATCCAAGAGCGTCTTCCCATGAGGGTTTGTGCCATAAGGGGACCCCTTTGGAGTTCATCCATTTGCACTTCCTATCAACCATGACATGACATCAATGATGCAACTCCCTTTGAAAGCAACCTTGACATCAATGATACAACATCCTTTGACATCAATGACAACACATCACTATGACACCACTTGACATTAACCTTTGACATCAATTACATCAATGACAACATAATCCAACATCCAATACATCAATGATACAAGCACATCACTATGACAATACTCGACATCAATGACAACATAGTACAATAATCTCCCCCTTTGGCATTGATGACAACACCAATATTGATGTCAACACCAATCATTGATGGTATTGAAACAAAGTTTATTTTTCTTCTCTAAATCCAAATCTCCATTTTTCTCTAGTTATGGAGCCGCCCTTAGTTCTAAAAAGGAGTCAAAAGGTCTTTCGGGATTTTCGGGTTTCAAGGTTCAACTATTCACAAAGTATGTTTTTTTTAATAGAAACTCCAAAGTCCCGGTACCGAAGTCTCGAAAAAGTGATTGTTTAAAAGGAATTGAACCAATTTCAAAGTAATAATTAAAAACGTTAACGGCTTCTAAGCCTTTCACATGTTCTTTTTCGGCCATCTCAACTTAAACAGCACTTCAAAGTCCCGACGCGCTTTTCACAAAATACATTTTTAATCATGATTAATTAATTTTTAAACATACTTAACAAATCGTTAATCAGTCGTGATTCGGGAAATCAAAGAGTCAACCTTGAGTCTCCATAAAACCCTGATTCCCGAAGTCGCAAAATCCTTAAAAGCTAATGCTATGTTTAATGATAATAAAACCCATTGTGGTTTCACGATTCAGGATTTACTTGTGTCATACCTCTTGGGGACACAATGCTTGAAACTCTGAAACACGAAATCCCAAAATAATTAAGCGCCTAAACGTAATTAACTTAACTTTAAAACAGGATTAATGATATTAAATAACTTTTCGTGTTTCACTATTCAGGAATTTTCGATGGCATTCCTTTCGAAATCCCAGTTTTGATTCACGGATATGTGGCAGTATCTATAACGGATTAATGGAGATATGTTTAACATAAAGTGCATATCTCCAGGCGTACCATCTCCATTAAAGAATTTAATTTTTATCGCCTGTATCGGTACGCTAAATTTAAGACAAGTTAAAGGTTAATAAAGGTTTGTTATTTTGAATTTCATTCTTACTTTCAAACTAGGAGCGAGTTACATTCAGAAGAGCTTACGCATTCCTTCTCTGCAACAGGCTTTCATTTTAGCACAAACATCATGGCACCTAGAAAAGCGCCTAAGAAGAGTGAGGAGGCAGGTGAAAGATCAAATTCGGATGGAGATGTTATATCCGACACTATGCCACATGCTGTGGATTCAGTCAAATTCTGGAGGTAGATTTTTGAAATCTTAGACTATGAGATTAGGAATTGCCCCAATGATTTCGGGAATGAAAAGACTGAAAATAAACTCAGAGACATAGCAGAGTCTAAGCTTCATAAAATAGCCACATGGTCGAGACTCATGCCATACAATGACATGATAAGCTAGGCTTTAGAGAAAATCGACATTCAGACAAGGAGCATTCTAAACAGCCAAAAGTTCATCGTCGGCTCGTTCAGACTCGAGCACATCCAAGTAATGTATAAACTGTACCCTACTTCTAAATACATTTATAATGTCGAATTCGTAGAGGAATTTCAAAGAAAGGAGTGTACAGAATTCGATCAAACATATCCAAGTACAATCAAAGAATGGTGGGGAATTCCAGCTAGATTTAGAGCCGATACCCATGGAATTTATGCCACGGCTTCGTTAAACGAATACATAGTTTATATAGCTCTGATGCTATGTATAATTTTTGGGAGGAAAATCCCTACCCATTTCCCTGCAAAATGGGTGCCACTTCTACACAAAGTAGCTGAGGGTTCCAGTTTCAATTGGGGTAAAATTTTATCAGATAATCTAACTAAGGAGATTGCAGAGTACCAAACGGAAAAATCGAAAGGCCGACTTGCATCTTTTTACATGTCTGCATATATTATGGATGTTATCTGTTACGTGACTCAATTCCCCTTGATTAATTGGAGTTGGAACCCGGCTTGTGTAGAGCCCATTCATGTTTATCACTCTAAACTATGGGAGGAGAATGTTAAAGATTTCTTTTACGAAATCTGGCATTACGTAGTGATACCTTTGCACCAAATTTTGTATGGTTATGCACCCCCTCGTATTTCAGAACCAATCATGGGAAACCTCAGGGTGATTGCAGATTGGTTTATTGAAGATGTTTTATCCTATGTCAAGGTTTTCGGGTGCTCGATTCCTCCTCGTGCACTTCCGAAGTTCCTTCCCAACAAACTGGTGTGCAGGGAGGTGGCCTACTAAATAATAACAGGTGGCATCGACACAGAATTGAAAGCAGTTTAGAAGAAGTTCTGGCTAATTTTTCCGATACAGATTGGAAAGTGTTCACTGCTTAACTTTGGTCATTCCAAGGTAGAAGTTGTAGCACTGGAAGACATCAACCTAGTAGATCTTGAACTCAGAAAACATGATCATTATCAAATTGTAGGGAATCATCTTGCTCATTGCAATATGAAAATGTATGAACATGAAGATTCTCCCTATGACGACATGTTCAAGGGAGCCAGAACCTATGAGGAAATATTAGACAGAGTTCAGGCATTATCACCTGACCTACAGACCAGCTTTCTAAATTTCCAGAAGCACAAGCAAAGTGGTTTTCCAAAGATACTACAGGGAGAATCAACATCCCCTCCTCCAGCTCAAGGAAGTATTCCCCCAAGTTTCGGATCAGAGGCTCATTATAAAGGGACTGCAGAAGAAAATCCAAAGAAGACTGAAGTGTCTTCACAAAAAGTAGAAGATTCACCAACAGTGCACTCAAAGTCGGAAACATAAGTTAGGCTCGAGACACCTTCAAAGTCGAGTCAAATGATTCCTCTTTTATCATCAACTATTCCTGCTGATATCCCCAAAACAATAGGAGAAAATCAATCTTCATAATTGGGTAGGCCTATTACATCATTAACTCCTTTACAGTCAACTTTTGGGACCTCCCATCTGGAAGTCATATATGTAAGTGACCTTACTCCTATCTCTAGAGAAGAGATACCTTCCTCTGACTACTTTTTTAGTAGGAAGAGGAAGGTTGTAGTAAAACAGGAAATGCATTTGAGAGAAGGCACAATGGTGAAGAAACACAGAGTGCTCGTAGATGGGCAAAACCTAGAAGAGGAATATTTCGCCACAGAAGTAGCAGGCTCTATGGGAGCTTTGGCAACGGCCAATTTATTCTCAGTTGACTCTCTGAAAACAAGGCTAAAGCAGAAAAATCAAATGATAGCTCAGTTGTAGGACCAAATAAGGAACACAGAAAACAATATTCGAGAGGAGGTAAGTCAAAGAGTTGAACACGCCAAAACTGCTGACAAGCAGGAAATGTAATTGTTGAAGTCTAGTTTAGAGGAAGCAAACAAGCATATGCAAATGAGTCAAGTACAGATTATTCGGTAGGAAGAGTTAGTGAAACAGCAACAATTTGAGTTGAATTCCATTGAAGGACAAGTTGTGAATATAACAACATTTCAAGCCCAAGCACTAGAGGTGCATGAGAAACTACAATCAGAACAACAAAACATGCTTTCTCAAATAGAAATCGTTCAAAACTACTTCCTGGAAATAAGCCACTCACTAGATAACATTTCTCTCAAGGAAAAAGAGGCTACAGTAGCTCGCGCTGCTTTTCAAAAGGCAGTAGCGTTTTTGGCTAGAGAGGAAGTAACAGCAATCCTAAATCTTACTGTAGAAGAACAGATCAGGGGAGACATCATATTAAAAATGTGGGAGACCAATATTGTCGAAAGCAGGAAAATGGCAAGAGAGGTTAAGAAAAAATGTGAAGAAGTGTTTGATCGGCTAGATACAAAAACATTAAGCATTGGTAAAGGTGATTGTCCTGGGCTATTAGGACATATCAATGTTGTAAGGCATCAACTACATATCAAGGAGAGTTGGAATGAAGCCCAGCTCGAGATTTCACAATTGAAGCATCTTGACATCACCCAAATGGATAAGTGGCTAATAAAGCCAAATCTACAGTTTCAGTTGACAAAGTTTGAAAAGGGAAAGATTGAAGACATGCTGCCCCAAATTCAAAGGAAGTTGTATGTGTTTGAAGCAAAGGATACGACAGAACCTTCCAAAATTTTGGTGCGGTTTCTACACAGGTGTGTCGAGTGTTTTGGACCGAGTGAAGGAAGCGCTTCAAAGAAATGATGAAGTAACGCATGTATGCTCATTTTTGTCCAACTGGTAGAAAAGTAAAAAGTAACTGAGAAAAACGATTCAAATTTTGTATCATGTAACCATTAGCACCTAGGAGATTAAGAGAATACCAACCGTCTAGGGTTGATGATTTTCTTTGTATAAATACAATTTTGAAAGATAGAACAAAGAGGCTTTTTTCCTTGGTCGATTGTAGCTGAGAAATTTTTCATTTTCCAGAATTAATATAAATGCAAATCGAAGACTCCAAATCCCGTCAAGTTTGAGTTATGTGTCCCTCTGTTATTTCATATTTAACATCATTTCTTATATATCTTTGATGAATGCTTAGTTGTAATTTAGTACAACCTCTACTGTGGTGATTGATTATTTTAGTCATCTAATCGTTTACAACTTTTCCTCTATATCGGCTATCAGCAGGTACAAGACCTGTGAATTACTTAGATTTCTATATCTTATGCTTCATTAAAGTTTTTCTTATCTATTTTCTTCTTCTGTCACAAAGTGAGATTCTTCCTTGGTTGATGCCTCTCATTGTTCCACAGCTTTATATTTTCTTCAATTTCATGCATGATTTTCAGTTTAACTTAGATACGGCCTTTGATTTTGTTATACTATTAATTCAAATTTGGGAATTTTTCTTACATAGTCTAAAATAGAAACAACAAATCTTTAAAACTCTTTTTCCTCCATGACTGTACCTATTACGAGATAGCCCAATATCGAACCCGGTCTTACAGACCAGACCAATATCGCTTTAACTCTTTTTAACACCATCTTAAAAACTGTTACCACCTGGGTTGAACTTGAACACTCATGGGCAGCCATTGAGTAGGACATTAGCGTCCAGAAACAATTGGAAGATAGACAAAGACAACTCAGAAATCAGCCATAGTTCCTTTTCCCCTAAAGAGTTGTTTTTCCTTTCTTTATAGACCCTCTTTATTTTTGAATGCCTAGACTTTATACTTTCAAGCCTTAAGTATAAACTCTAGAACAACATATGGAAACACTTGGACATGGCAATGCTCATGCTCCATTTGTGATCATCGCTCCTCGTCAATGCGACTATCTCTCACCCTTTGACATCAATGGAAAAAGGTATATATCTTTGGGGATGCTCCCCTTGACTGAATTATCCTTGAGGTTTCTCCCCCTGGCTACACTGTCATGTGGGCTACTCTTCATGCATCTGATGAATCTCTCCTCTTGGAATCATACCTCTGTAACCAATCAAGGGAAAAATAATAACTCCCCCTGTGGGTATATCTCCCCTTTTCTTCTCTGCAAAATGTTAGGTAATCACTGTGAACTATATGCTTCTGTTACAGATGTTGTTTCTTTACTAGAACACTGATCAACTGCTCAACAATAATACATCAAGAATACCATGCTCTTCTTATGACGATCCTTGGACCTGTCCATGCATTAACCATCTAAACTCGTGCCATACCATACATCAAGTGTATGCCAATCATACATAAGATCTCATGCATCAAACATGAAGCAAAGGATATGTCAAAAATGAATAGTGAATCATGAGCAAACCATCAACCATGTGCATCTTGTGCCATATCATGTGCTAACCATGCACATCAACCATGTACATCAACTACTAACCATGTGTTAAATGTGTATCAAGATCATCAATAAAATCATACACCATACAACATGCCAACCATGTGCCTCAAACAAGTTTCATATCACTCATGATATGCCTCTATCATAAACCAGTTTCCACAAACCATATGCCAAAAAATGTATCTCAACCATCAAGCATCATTAATCTTGTACCATACACCATCAATAAGTGCATCAACCATGTACCAAACATGTGTCACCACTTGTACCATAGAAAGTGCATCAACCATGAACCAAACATGTGTCACCACTTGTACCATAGCAGGTGCATCAACCATGCACCAAACCTCAAAAATATGAACCACAATCAAGATATCCATACATATATGCCACATTATCCATAAACCATGTCCTAGTGATACTACTAACAAGTGCCTCTAACAAACAACCAAGTTTGTACCAATCATCCATCAACTGTAGATCAAGCTATGACTCATCAATGATGTACAACATCGCCACCTCATAAACTCATCAACTACATGTCCCAATATGTAGCTCAACCATATGCCAAATACATACACCAAGACATCCAACAAATATGCTTCTAACAATACATCACAAGATATGTCAATGGAGCTCACATATGTACCAGCAAGGTACTATAACAGATCTACCTCAAAACCATTCACTACAGCAAGTACTGAGAAACCAATAGTACCTCTAAACATGTACCAAGAGTTTCCCTCAATAGATCAACGATATATCTCTAGCTAGTATCACATCATCATGATATATCTCATAAACAAAGTGCCATAACCTCATTGATAAAATACATAACATAACCAACATTGTACCTTAATAGAAAATGCATCAATCCACACTCTAAGGTTAGTACCATGAATCCAAGATAGGCATCAAGCATATGCTCCAAAACTCAATCACAAATTATCACCACACATACAAACATGAAAACCTGAAGCAAATCATCTCAAACCCTGCATAAACTATGATGTACCATCAAACCATGTTGCAACCCATCTGTACACCCCCTTTCTAAGGGATTTACCTCATGTATGCGACATCACTGCATACAGCTTGTGTGTGTATACGAATTTTCTTTAGACAGAATGTGTATATATGTGATTGTTACCATAGGAGCCCACATATACCTCAAAAAATGTAAGGCTTTCCTCATTTTGTATGTCGTCATTCATATCTTGTTGTTTAGTCTTCTTCATCCATTTCTAAAAGTGTCCTAGTTTCTCAGCACTGGTTTTTTGAGCTTCCATCCTTTCAACATTGTCTTTCTTCCATGCTTCATTTTCTCTTCTTGTCATATATTATGAAGTATTTCTCATTGATTGTCTTCTTGAATTCCATAAATCCTTGGATTTGTGGCCAAACCCACTGCAGTTCTAACATCTCATGTTGTGACAATGTGCAACAATGTGTCCCACTTGATTGCATCTCCAATATATTAGGATGTTATGGAATCTTCCAACATCTTTCCTTGCAAAATATATGCAATCCAAAGCTTTGTGACCATATTCATTACATGAGAAATAGTGACCATGAAAATAAATTGCATACCTTTGTTTTGGTGTCCACCTTGAAGGTGTCTCTCTTTTGAATTTGCTTTGAGGTGTAGGGATGGCTTCTTGATGTATTCTTTTCTATGTTCTTCTGAAGGTTTCCTTTCTTTGTGTAGGTACTTGAATTGCATCTTTGCTTCCACTTTTTGAATATGAATGACTTACCTCATGCTTCCTGGAAGTGTTAGCTTCATAATGTGTTATGTCCTTATTGTATCCAAGACCTGATTTATCATTTGGTGGTCTTTGACAATCCAAGATTTCATCCAAGATTGTTGAGCTATTCATGAACCTTTTTTACTTCTTTTCTTTCCTTCTGAGTTCAACTACTTCTACTTCCATCTTATGGCATGATTCTTCCTTTTCATCTACTTGATTCTTCAATAGTTCTTCTATCCTTTTGGCTTCTTCAAATTTACATTAATTTATTTTGTTTCTTTAAGATCTTCAAGGATTTTTCTAAGCTCGTCATCTACCTTCTTCTTTTCTTCTGATTGACTAATTATTTCATTCTTTAGTCTCTTGATCTCTTCTTCTTTTCCTTCTAATTGAGTCATTTGATTGGTTGTTTCACTTCCTTCTTGTTTCTTGAGCAATTTTTTTAGTGCCATGAAATGTCTTTGGTACTTATCTAGGGATTCCTTAGTAATTCTTTCAATATCCTCAAAAGTATCTAAATCATCTCCTATTTCATTGTTAACTTATCCTAGAGCATATATAACTTTTGCTTTAAGCTTCAATAAATCTTCTTCTTCATCTACAAGATAATTGTTAGTTGATTATGTTAGAATAATAGATGTGCTCGTTTAACCATAGACAATATAGCAATATTGCCACCCAACCATAGGCTGAAGCCACCTCCGAGCAACTTAACCTTGACAGAGAATAATTATGGAAGTAAACCCTAGGCCTAATATCCAATCAATGTAGCGTACCTCTCTCTAGAGAAAACACACAAGGCAGAAAGTCCAAACCATAACCAATAGAAATTCCAAGCCTAAACCAAGAATACAAGTTGGAGTAGCTGCAGCTGTAGCTACTCTCCAGACTTGTGCACTTTCTCAGTTTCTGCAATGTGCACTCTTACATTTCTATCATTGCAATTTGTGTCCTCAAAATGAGCTCTGGAGTCATGTATTTATATTGTTTCTCCTTAGCTTTCTGGGTCGGCTTCTTATTCTGGAGGCTAAACACTCAATATTAAATATTTCCTGTAGCCGACTTGTCTTCTAGGGTTATGTCCAATGCTTTAGGGTTTCTTCTTGCTTCCCGGAATATTCTATCCTCATCAGGGTTACACGTGGAGGTTAATACCTCCTGCAGCTACCATAATATCGACACTCCCTCTTAGCTAGGGAAGTATTGAAGGCAATGGTCTTGAGCACAAATATACCATTCAACTGGTAGCATCATCATAGCCATACAAGCTATATCATGATTAGATCACGAGCACCATCATTACTATCAGTATCATTTGATAGAATCAACTGCATCATCTCTCGAAGCCATACTCCATTTGAGTAATCAAGCATGATGTTGAATAAGTCACTCACTCCACAGAGTGATACAATAACCATTCTTCTCATCCAAACATAAGTTCTAGAAGAATAACTATTCACACAGGTGTTGGAAGCCACGCCATGGGCTACAAGGACTATTGTTCTAATTCAGACATACGTCCTAGAAGAATAAATATCCTGGACCATTTTCCTCTTGGAGAATGTATGTCCACTAGCACACTGACTATCCATCTAGCTGATAATAATTTTCAACACTATTGATAGTCTACATGGAAATCAAAACAATGTCATTCAATAGAACACAACTGTTTCTATCCATAGTAGTACACAACTACTATCCAGTGGTACACAACCACACCAAGTAGCACACGACTACTTAATCAGTGACACATAGTCACAACCAGTGGAACACATCCACCACAGTAGCATACATCTATTGTCCAGAGACATACAGTCTTCATAGTAATCATATCATCTGATATCAACCTACATAGAAACAATATCATGATATAAACTGAGTCATCTAGGCCATTATTCCACTCACATCTATGAGATACGGAAGAGCATCTGCCCTCAGAAATTAAAACATCAGTCATGGGCTATCTAGACTATTCTTCTCAAGCACAGAAGAATAATTGTCCCTGGTTTTTTATCCTGGACCATTCACCTAACTGGTTCATTCCTTCGGCACTAATCATAGTGCAACCTAAGGAGAATGAGTCTGCCCTAGGAAATTCATGTCCCTAATTGTTGAACCTGGACCATTCACCTAACTGGGCCATTCCTCCAGCATGAAACATAGTGCAACCTGGAGAGAATGAGTCTTCCCTAGGGAATGACTATCTGGACCATTTCCTAAGGAAATGATTGTCCTGCACCAACCTCCAAAATGGACCATTCTTTGAAACTACTCACAACTGTGAACTTTGAAAGAATGACTGCCCGGCAAGGCGGACCCTTCTACTTGACCACTACTAAGAGTGACTACCAAGAAGAATGATTGTACTAGACCATTCCCAACACTGGCCATAAGGGGAATCATTGTCTATGGTACATCAACAATCTATCAAACCATTTTCATTATGAAAATGACTATCCGATCTGGACCATTTTCCGAACTGGAAAATGCATGTCAGTCACAAATCTCAAACCACTTTCCAAACTGGAAAGGAATGGCTCATCCTGGACCATTTTTCGAACTGAAAAATGATTGTCCATAAATCAATAACACATCAATGCTCCCTCCCAACCTGGGAGTAATCTCTTCCTTTTTCAATAAGGAAGTCATCTCCATGAGCCCCAACTTGCAAACTTTTCATCTTGGACAGAGGTTTTACCAAAGTATTTGCTATTTGTTCATCTGTGGAGATATATTGGAGAACCACTTCTATTTTTTGGACTTCATCATGGAGAATGTAATGCTTGATCTCAATGTACTTTGGTTTGTTATGTAACATTGGTTTTCTCTGAAGTCTTTATGTAGCTCTGATCATATATATCATGGTTGAATTTATTACTTATGTTTCTTGCTAGCTCATGACATCGTGGTAAGGCTCAAACTGAAACATATCCAAGTATCACTTCTTTTGTCATCATGAGAGTTTGCCATGGATTCTCAATCCATCATCCCAGAATTTTGAGTAACTATTCTGATACACTGCCTCTGTCATGGAAATTTATCACCACACTTTTGTTGTATATGAGATACTCTGCATCAAGTTGTTTGAATCCATACAAGGTCTTCTTATATCTGCATACATGGGTCTCTTTCTGGTATACCTCAAAAAATTGAGATTGATTTACATAAGCTTCTTCCTCAAATGCTCTTATTGGGAAGGACATGCTTTTACAAACAAATGATGTAAACTTCAATCCATGGTTACTGCAAGAGATATAATAGCTCAGATAGAGGTATATCTGGTTTACAGGAACAAGTTTTTATCATAGTCTTCTCCTCCTTATGGAAGAACCTCTAGTTCTTAATCTTGCAATGCTTCCATTCATAATCCTTTTTCACAATTTCTTACATATATTGTTCTTCATCATATCTTCCATTACTTTTTCTTGATTGCTTCTAGTGCATTCAAACCAAGTTGGTAGTCTTGTGGTTCTCAATATAATAACTTGTTGTTTTTCTTTTCGTCTTGGAATCTTCATGTTATTCCTCATGTTTCACTTTAGCTCTTGGGTCCACGGAGTCTTCTATAGATTCCATGCCCTAAATATTCCAAATTTTTCCTTTCATCATAGGATCATGTATGTATATGGGCAACTTAGGATACTTTAAGGCTTCTTTTAGAAGAAGACTTCTTCTAGAGTCAAATTGAACACGTATTGTTCATCATGGCTGCTACTTTCAATTGGAACATGGACAGATACTTCATAATCCTCAATGGATCATATCATTTAGGATTAGCTCCCTCCTAATCCTTGCTTCATGCATGAATGCATGCTCTTATTTTGGAATTATATAATCAACTCCCTCCATCTAAGAGAGTCCATGCTTCCGTCTGCATCCTTATTTCCTTCTGCAAAGTGTCAGGAGTATTTTTCTAATTTCCTCTTGTTTGCTAACTTCTTTCTGATTTTACTTCTTCTGGGTTTCTTCAAGTTTGATTCTAATTTCAGCTTATCTTGTAGTTGTTACTTATATAATAGTTTCCACAAGAATTGTTACCAAGGATTGTCAATGTACTTCATATTTTCATGTGTATTTCTTGACTTGTATTCATCGTGATAGAAATACTTATCTTGTTATTCTTCCATAGGTATTGTTTCACTTGAACATCTTATCTTCTAAGAAATAGATATGAAAGATATGTATAGAAACTATGTAAACATGGTATGTACAATAACTATGAATAATAGTGTTACCTTGTTTTAGAATAAGAATTATGTTTTATCCTGCTTGGCCTTCATTGAGGGTTCCCTTTCTTCGGCAACTGATGTTTCGTGTGTTTCCTTCCTTTTCTTTAACTCGGGACAATGATTCTTGTGGTGACCATATTTTCGACAATTGAAGCATTATATTTTTGACATATCTTTCTCTTGATTTGGTTTCTTCCTTGAGTCAAACTTCTTCTTATTCCTGAATTTCTTGAACTTTGTTGTGTAGGCTTGATCATCATCTTTCCTTTGGAATTTCTCTTTTGCGTTAATCCTTGATTCTTCTTGTGCACAGCAAGTCCAAAGTTCTTCAAATGTTGGATACTCCTTCCTTGTGTTCATGCTTGCGGAAAATGCATCCCATGTCTTGGGAAGACCATTGAGTACTATATTTACCAGTTCCTTCTTTGAAATGATTTCTTCAATAGCTTGTAGTTGATCTCTTAACTGAGATATTCTCACAAAGTATGAGGTTTATGCTTTCATCATCCTTCATTTTCATGTCACGAAGCTCATTCTTCAGACTCATTACTTGTCCAATGTTTTTGACTAAGAAGAGATTAGTTGGGGCATTGTACATCTTCTTAGATGAGTCAAGATGAGATATGTAGGGTCTCAAGTGGTCTTTTACAGAGTCCACTATGATACTCATCACATTGATGTCATTGTCCTTGAACTTCTCCATAATTGCAACGTTCGGATGTTCCTTCTCTTTTCCTTCTTCAAACTATCGTTCCATGATCTTTACTTTCATGATATTCAACTCTTTATTCTTAGCAAGGATGAGAGCAATCATTTTCTTCCATGCTCTGAAGTTAGAAGCCCCTTCTAACTTGTTTTATAACTTCATAGAGTAAGTCATGATTTCTTTGACTTGGTCAACCTTTGACTTTGACCAAAATATCAAACTTGGCATCTTAGCTTGTTGAGAGTACCAGGAGGTGTGTTGGGTTAGGGCACATTAGGCTATCCAGAAATTAGTTCAATCTCTTCACTTAAGGTGCCTCGGAAAGAGGGTTAAGGTTTCGTTGTTGCAGCAAAAAACTAACTGCAACTGCAATTGTAACTGAGAAAATCCTCCCAATCTATCTTCTAATGGTTAGACTGTCCAAAGATAGTGTGGGCCCATAACCTATTAGAAAATAATAGATGTGTTTGTTTAACCATAGACAATATAGCAATATTGTCACCCAACCATAGGCCGAAGCCAACCCCAAGCACCTTAACCTTGATAGAGAATAATTCTAGAAGCAAACCCTAGGCCTAATAGCCAATCAATGTAGTGTACCTCTCTCCAAAGCTAGCACACAAGGCATAAATTCCAAACCATAACCAATAGAAAGTCCAAGCCTAAAATGAGAATACAGTTTGGAATAGTTGCAGTTGTAGCTACTCTCCAGACTTGCGCACTTGCTCAGTTTCTATAGTGCGCACTCTTACATTTATGGAGTTGCAAGTTATGTCCTCAAAATGAGCTTTGGTGTCCTGTATTTATACTATTTATCCTTAGTTGTCTGGGCCAACTTCTCATTCTATAGGCTAAACACTCAATATTAAATATTTCATTTAGCCGACTTGTCTTCTAGGGTCATGTCCAATGGTTTAGGGTTTCTTCTTGCTTCCTGGAATATTTTATTCTCATCAGGGTTAGACGTGGAGGTTAATACCTCCCACAGCAACCATAATATCAATAGATTCTACACAAACTACTTCTAGATCTTCTTATTCATTTGCAAGAGAACATTCAACATCATTGCATTTATAATTATTGCAACTAGGAGAGTCTTTACCTTCATTGATTACTGAGTCTCAATATGCCTTCTCTAGCTTCAGCCATAGGTTCTTGGTGGAGGTACTTTTTCCTATGCTTTATTTGACATAACTTGAGAGTCCATTTAAGATGGTCTTGAATTCTACTACATTATTCTTCTTTGCTACAAATTTTGACTGATTCTTCGAAAGAACTAGTCCAACAACAACTATATCCCAAAAACCTACTCCTTTTGACTTCAAATACCCTTTCATCTGTATTCTCCATGCCAAGTAATCTATCTCATCAAATAATCGAACGTCATTGGTATGTTCATCCATTTGTGTGTCCATGGATCTCCTTCAATCTTGTAAGGCTTATAGTGAAGGCCTGCTCTGATACCAATTGTTGGACACACCGACCACACTAAGAGGGGGGGGTGAATCAGTGTAGGGATCTTTTTACACTTCTTTCAAAACTTAGTTAGCAACCACTTCAAATATTATTATTCATTCACAATTTTCTACTTGCATATAACAACACCATTCATCAATAAATAGAGAACATTAAACCATCACCATAATGAACACAAAGAATACCAGATATATGTGCAAGCTTTTGTATTATGTTGTTACATGAGACTACAATATCTGAGGTTTATCGGCACCAACTAAAAATATCACCAACTCCAAGAGGGTACCAACTCTCAATACAAGAACCAACTTGCAAATCTCAGCACCAACTAAGATGTGAGGAATCCAACCCTCAAGTACAAGACCCAGCTTGTAGACAGAAGACAATCTTTCCAACTTGTACCAATAACCTGTCACAATCTTTTTCTTCTTGTAGTTGTGGATCTATTATAGATCTTTTTATGTAGTCGTGATTCTATTTCCGTGATTCTATTGTTGTGATTATGCTGCCTTGATTCTATTGTCGTGGTTTTGGTGCCACAATTGTAGCAGTTATGTTGTCATGGTTTTGTTGTTGCAGTTTTGCTACCGCAATTTTTCTGTCGCGATTTTTCTGTCGCGAATTTGACCTATCAATAATACTTTCCCAAATAACTTTTTACAAATGGATATTCAATTATGTTCAAAAATTATATTCATAAGAGACCTTTGCTCTCTTATTTATACTCTCCAAGTAGCTTTCTCTTGGGGTTATCTTCTAACCAACTTCCTTATTTTAGGGCTAACCCACTTATAACCACTTTGTCCACCTACAACCACTTTATCCACAAATAGTAATCTCACCACTTCTAGTTGGAACTAATTTATTTTTTAATTATTTTCTTTTTGCAACAACTTAACCCATGATTAACTCCTAGTTGCAACCACTTTGACTATTAAACTTATTCTAGGAGCTTCTAGATTAAATTGACTTCTTTGACCTTCTAGGGACTTCTAGATAACTCGTGTGGGTTCTCCCACTTCACTAAACCATATCTCCTCAACCGTGAGGAACTACGTGACATACCACATATCACCAAAAATGGCACGACATGTATTATCCATCTAGAATAGTCTCACCTACAAATTCATTGATCTTCATTACATTATTCCTTAACCAAAATTAGGTTCCTTAACCACACTGCTAGGATTACTCAACCACTTAACCATTTGGACTTTACAGAGAATATTATCGTGAGGGATTTCACCATAAGGGGACCACTTTGAGAACTTTATCCAAGAGCGTCTTCTCGTGAGGGCTTGCACCATAAGGGGACCACTTTGGAGTCCAGCCATTTGGTACTTCATATCAACCATGACATGACATCAATGATACAAATCCCTTTGACATCAACCTTGACATCAATGACAACACATCACTATGACACCACTTGAAATCAACCCTTTGACATCAATTACATCAATAACAACATAATCCAACAGCCAATACATCAATGATACAAGCACATCACTATGACAATACTTGACATCAATCCTTTGACATCAATGTCAACATAGTACAACAACTATCATGAAGTTAATTTGTGAATGAGGAACTTGTATTTTTAGATCTTGAGCACTTGGTGGTTTTACTAAAGGTTCATGTAGATACCTTGAGTAGGTCCCACTCAAGGCTATGCAAGGAATCCTCTTTGTTGTTATGTTCTCATTATGTAGTAGCTTATAATTTCCTATAGTAGTTTCATGCAAGTTATTACAACAATTTTATTGCTTTATGTCATTTCATTTCAAGCCATTTTAATTATGTAATTTTACTTTCTTTATGTTACATTTTTCAATACATTAATTTATGGTGTTCAACATCTTGGTTAATCTCATTGAATATGAAATAATCATTGGTTGATATTCTTAGCAAATTTAGTGATCTTATGTATCTTGTCATCTTCCTCTTTAAAATAGTGACAACCACATCCATTATCCCCTGCTCTTGATGCTCTTGAATTGGGATATAAGAGTGAAAATCACTAGCCTTTGAGGGTGAAAGGATAGGAGATAAGAAGTTGAGATTGAGCATCGTGTTTACTACTATATTAATTTATGCATTCTTTAGTTTCAACATCACTTCATTATTAGTTTCGAAAAAGTGTAGACATGCAGCTTGAATAAGATCTTCTAGCTAACTTACGGTAAATGATGACGAAGAGGATGTTAAGCCTATGGCACATGACCTTATCAACTGCTAAGACCTCTATTGAATCATCCCTATATTAGCCAACTAAGTGACCTAATAACCTATATTGCTTCTCCTAAGTAGAGGGAGTGAAGGTCATGAGCAAAACTACTTAATGGAAAAGGAAAACAAAACCTTCAAACCCGCCTTAGGTTACACATTACTCATCAAGTATAAGTCAAATTGTACTACTATAGTTGCACATATAGTGCACAGTACCTCATCAAATATGCACATCTTGATTGATAAATCAAAGACAAGTTGAGGAGTTCAATAATCTTGTTACAATTATTTGGCTCACCACTAGTCTTGGTAGAAAATATCACCTCTCCTAGGCAAAGAAACAAGCATATAGGGAAGTTTTGTTGGGAAAACAAATGACTACTCATGGCACCCTTGGAGGATTAAAATCCCTCTCCAAGGATAAAAAATGACCATGCTCTCTTATAAACTAAGACGCTTAGGGAGTGCCTACAAAAGAAACTATATGAAGATAATTGTGGCAGCAAATAACCCAGAGGTGATTTTAATTTAGGAAACAATTATGGAGGCCAATAACATAAAATATATATTAGTGACTACTCTTCTTGGGTCGAGTTTTAAAGCTCTTGGTGCAGAGGGAAAATCTGGGGGGTTGTTGGTAGGATGGAAAAAGACCCTTCAATTTAGGAGTGTCTCATTTTCTCATAATGCCATCAATTTAGAGTTGTTCTCCCCATCTATAGATTCGATTTTCTAATTTATAAATTCCTATGGTCTTTTTTGTCTATAGAATGATTTGGGATTTGAGAAAGGAACATGGATTTGGGACTCTCTCTCTCTCTCTCTCTCTCTCTCTCTCTCTAGAAGGATTTAGGATTCATTTTTTTAGGAACATGGATTTGGGATTCTCTCTCTCTCATCGAAGTTCCCATCGTCAATCATATTTATTTTGGAAATCGTAATTCTTTCTTTTAGTCCTAGAAGTAAGAGTTAACATAATTCTTTTCAATATTACATGTGCCATATCACAAACAATTGTTATTTTTTCTAGATATCACTTGGGAAGATTCTTGATTATCCTTCTCCCTTCAAACCCTGTCCATTCATGGAAACTCTAAAAGTAGGAATATGGATTCCAAAACCTTAATCAATTGCAAATGATTTGATCATGGAATGCAAGGTCATGGATTCAATGCATCTATTAAAAGGTAGATCTTGGAATTTACCAATTGGTGTTTGTCACTTATGGGATTGGGCTTGATGTACCTCTATCCATTGGTGAATGCATGGATTTTACACACTATAGGTATTTTCACAAAATAATTTGAATTGCCTTATGCAATAGCCTCCTACTGGTGGTTATGAAAACTATACTAGCATTTATGATGAATCCAAACTCTAGTAGACTTGAACCACTATGCAAGTTCATGCTACATTGGTTGTTGATGGGATAGGTGTTAATATAGTGTTGATGTGTTAACCAAATCAAAGTGTTGTGTAAGCACAATAGAACAATAGAAATTACAGAACACTGTAGGGTGCAAAATGAATTCAGTCGTAGAGCACAAGAATACAATAAATTTTGGAATTTCAAAGACAATCAATTATAATTCCACAATATGCATCCATGTTGGCGGAATAGATAGGTCATAGGCACATCGTTTACAGGTCATCTGGTATCAAAGTATGTTCCAAATATTTGGAGAACACTAGCATGGTAAACACCTAAAACCAGTGCCAAAATAGTGGACAAGCATTGTTTTCAGGCCTACATAGAATTAGACAACCACCAATGGTAGGGAATCATCATGAATATTATGACAGGTAAAACCCAGAGGTTAGATTTCTTAGTTGGAGCAAATCATTGCAACATTGACAGAATCGGGGACCCAGTTGTTGGTGAAGAAAGATAGGAAAGCAAACTTAGTAGATATTGAGCATGAAGAAGATAAGGCACTTCAAAAAGATCCCACGTGCAGTGATTTGGGTAAAAACCATTTTTTTCTTCATTTTCTCATATTCCTTTCAAAGTTGAAGAAAAACTTGAAATACCCATGTTTGATAGACAAATCAATGTTGAAATATTGAATGACTGGTTGAAAAGAATGGAATTTTACTTGGTCTTTATCAAATCTAAGAAACACAATAGATTTCCTTTTCCCATTTGAAGATGACTAGACATGCTTTGCTATGGTGGGAGATTTATGTGAATGCATTAAGGATAGGAAAGAAGCTCATTATTACAAAATGGTAGGACTTCAAGGCAATGTTGGAGTCAAAATTTTATCCCATGTGCTACGAAGAGGAGAAGCTCATGAAGTGGCAATAACTTTGAAAATAATAGGGAAAAGGAGTACAAGAACACACTTCTGAGTTCAAGTAGTAGGATATTAGTTTGGGTATCTACTTAGCAGAGCTAGAAGTGGTGGTGAAGTACCTTGGAGGAATTTTCATCCATATTTAAAGACAATTGCAGTTTCTTGGTGTGAAAAGCATAGATGAGGTGAGTAAGAATTCTCTTGGTATTTAGTTGGGCTCCAAGAAGAGGTAGTAGTGCATGGGCCAAGACGAAACTAACAAGAGAAGAGACCAGAATATGATAGCCACAACCAAAAAAAGGAGGGATCCTAGTAGGCATTGCAAGCATTTTGTTGTGGATGGGAACATATGAGAGAAGTTGTAGAAACTTCATTCAAATTGCATTCAAAGTGGATAAAGTCCAAGGGGAAAGAAAATGAAGCTACCGAGACAAACAAAGAAGTGGTATAAAGCACCTATGAATGAAGTTGTGGTTTTCACCACATTGCAGCAGCCAAAGGTGAGTGGAGATAAACATGCACTATTATAAATCAAAGTTGAAGTGAAGAACTTAATGATAAATATTTTGTTTGATAGTGGTTCTCAATGTAATCTAGTTTCTAAAAACTTAGTGTTTCTAAAACATTAGTTCATGAGCTTGGTCTAGAAACTCATGATCTAGTGCTGCCAAGTTCACAAGCATGGTTGCAAGGGAAAATTGTTATGAGGATCACTGGAAGATGTAAAGTCAAGTATGTCATTAATGATAGATGTGTTGATGAAGTATATTGTGAAGTTTCACCATTAGATGCTCATGGAGTGATGTTTGGTAGTCCATGCCTATGGGATAGGGTTGTGTTCATAGTCATGACAAACATGTATTATTAGATATTAGACATAGAGTGGATAAAGTCAAGTAAATATATATGAATGTATGTAATAAAAGATAAAAAGCACCTGACTAATGATTAGTTGGAGCGGGTGCAACCGCTCCAACCATTTACCTAATGTATAAATAACCCTAAAGGAGGAATAAGAAAATTGTTGGATATCCTTCCCCACATTTATCTTCTTATTTCTTTGGATTATGTGTGTGTCTTGATGTGGATATGCTTCCCCACATTTATCTTCTTCTTTCTTGGTATTATGTGGGTATTGTGTCTCTCTTGAATGTATGCCCTAATTCCCGAGACTGCAACATTTTTTTTCCATTTTCGTGTGACTTGAATCGAACGTTGATATTGGATGGGATATTTGCTAGAGATGTGTTGAAGATGATCTTGGAGCATACTTTTTCCCAGTGGGTGAGAGCCGCACCGAAGAATTTTGCACAAGAAACAAGATATTGATTGTTTAAGAATCTTTGTGGATGTTGCTTGACTAGATGTTGTTCGTGGATGCCACTCAACTGAAGAAAGTATAATTCAAGTTTGTAGAGGTCGAGGGCACGATTGAAGTTTTTGGTCAGAGTTGTGGTCATAGACTTTCTAGTCGAAGTCAAGACCGTCGACTTCCTAGTCGACTTCTTATGATGTTGGTCGAATAATAACTATTTTGAAGAAGCCATGACAAGAAGGATCTGCGTGACTGGGGAGAAATTTGCTTAAGATGATGAAAATATAGATGAAGAATCTACCATATGATATATCAAAGATTCTCATGGAATAAAAGTTGGTTTGTTCCTGATTTCTCATGTTGTTTTGTTCATTATTTCTCATGGATGTCGCTCCATCGTTGATGTTGTTCGACAAGCCTGCATAAAAAAATTACACAAATTGTGATTTTACTCTCATTGTTGGTTGATAAAGGTGTTCGTGAGAAGAGCAGGTTATATTTTGAGAAAACTTGAGATGAAGCTAGTGAGGAAATGGCCTTGTTGGATTTGGCATTGCTAGATTAATAAGAATTGTCTAAATATGCAAGCAGTATTGAAGGTCGACTCGACATCTATCCAATCGACTTCAACTTACTTTCAAAATAGGCATCGACTACACGAAAATTGACAGCTGGAAATAGTTTGCATGAAACGTTGGTCGACTAAGTCGTGTTTGTCGAATACACACTCGACTACAAGACATCGACTTTGTGAGTAAATGACATCGACTTAGATCTGACATTGATAATAGAGACAGTCACGGAAACACTTCAATTCTTGAAAATTAATTTGAAGTGATAAGAACCCATAGATGTGCTTATCGAATTATTGAAATTTTCGAGTCAATTCAATGTGGGCAGTTGATTAGAAACAAAATATGGTATGTATAATTGAGGAGAACACAATCGACTAGAAATAAGGGTTTAATAAAAATTTGTGAGTCTCTCTTGATCATTGTACATGGATTCATGAGAATTGTAAAATAAGATGGAGTCATGAGAATTGTAAAATAAGATGTATGAAGGATATTTTGGAGTCGAGTTTGATCAAGTCGACTCGACTCACAGTCGAATCTATAGTAATCTTGATTGAAAAAATAAAAAATGAATGTGGTCGATTGGGCCAGATTATCTCACTTTCATGATGTATATGTAAAATTTGAGTCAAAAGTGGAAGAAATAGGGTTAAATGTGAGTATGTGAGTCTATAAGGCAGGCAATCCTCTCCATCATGTAATGTAAGTCAGTACTCAATCGACGAAATCGGTTCCTTGTCGATGTGACGTCAATACCAGTCGACAATATTTTATTAAGTTGTAAAATTCTAAGTGTCTTTATTTTTCCATTAAGTCAAAGTCATAGTAATTCCTCCTTCATGTAATATCAAATGCAGAGTCCACATATTCTCAAAGACCAGAAAATCATAAAAGAGAAGCAGGAAAACAAGATTGACGAGCAGTGAGCACATAGCAGTTGAGAGAGCATGACGATCGTAAAATTTTGGTAGCAGTTGAAGGCATTCCAAAAAGAGACATATCTTAATAGACACACATGCAATAGCTGAAAAGAAAAGATGATGACAAAAGAATAACTAGATTGATTGAACCCCCTAATATAAAAGTTGCAGAATAGTTCCTGAGTTGTGACCTTGAAAGCCAAAAAGTGAAGAAATGGTAGATTGGCATAGCACAAAGTAAGACGCTCACATGGGAATATGAACCATCCTACTTCGAGTGTTGTGCAGATGTGAGATGATCCTAGGATGAGCCACTCACCACTTAGAAGGCACCAGAGATAAAGGTGTAACAATAATATCAAGAGGACCATTGTTGGGTGTGAGAAAAGTGTTGTGAGACTCACTGACTGCACATGTCACTACCAGATTGAAGACAAAGGCCAAAGAGTAACATTTCATTAGTCATCTACACACTTGCTCAAGTGTGGGGGAGATGTTGAGGGTGCCTCTTAGGCCCTAATAGTCATCACATACATGTATTATTAGACATTAGACATAGATTAGATAAAGTCAAGTAAATATATATGAATGTATGTAATAAAGGATAAAAAGCACCTAATGAATGATTAGTTGGAATGGGTGCAACTGCTCCAACCATTTACCTATTGTATAAATAACCCTAAAGGAGGAATAAGAAAGTGGATATCCTTCCCCACATTTATCTCCTTATTTCTTGGGATTATGTGTGTGTCTCTATGTGTGTACTGTGTCTCTCTTGAATGTCTACCCTAATTCCCGAGACTACAACAGGATGCTACCTAATAGACTTTTCAATCACTTCCAAATTAAATCAGTAAGCAATCAAAGTGTTATGCATTTAATTATTAATATGAGGTCGTATTGAACTTACGAACCGTCATGCACCATATATGCAAGTATAATGTTGTAATTTCTAATGAGTTGTAGTACTTCCAAATGAATGTCACAAGGCAAGATATAAAAATGCTTTATCAGGTCACCAACCTAAACCACACTACTTCTTATAATCAAATTCACACTTGCAGGAGTGGAAACACACTTTTGTGTGAAATTAAATGTCACACTTGCAAGAAAGTAAATCACTCTTGCAGGAAAATAAATCACACTTACGGAAAAGTAAATCACACTTATGGAAAAGTAAATCACTCTTGCAAGAAAGTAAAGGTGACTTGTTCAAGTATTAGGATGATCTTGATTAATATGACAGATATGTTACGACTCATGTACTGAAATGTAGTAGACCTCAAGCTATATAAATAAAACCAAACTTTGCTTGTAAACAAAGGAAATAAACATCTTAAACTGCAAACCACACAATTGTTAACTACAACGCTAAATGTTGTGATGGACAGTTGCAACAACAAGAGTTACAGCAACAGGAGTCGCAGCAAGGGAAATATTTAAGTTACGGCAAAGTTAAATAGAGGAATTGTTGGAAATAAATGAAAATAAATAAGAGATTTTTCAACTATGCATTATCTAATCAAAATATAGGGTTCTGCAAGGTTAGCATGGAGTAGCGGCAACGGATTTGCAACAATGAGGAAATACCATAGTTGCAACATGATGTCAATAGAGGAATTGTTGGAAATAAATGAAAATATAGAAAACATGCTAAAGGTATTCACTCATCAATCAGAAAATGATACCCTACAATGTTAGCATCAAGTTACAACAATATGGAGTTACAACAATGAAAAGCACTAGAGTTGTAGCAAGATGTTAAAAGAGGAATTGTTGGAAATAAATGAAAAAAGAGAAAATATGCTACAACTACTTCTATAAAATACAAAAGATACAAACAATACTAAGTTAAGGAAGGGGCCCTACCTCCTCAGATGAGGTACCGGTCTAGGAATGCAGTAGGTGCTTAAATTCTCAACACACCATTAATTAGACTTGAATGAAACAAAACTTTCTATTAAACGAAAATATGCAGATCAATACAACTTTGTTCACAAACTTTCTTCTGCCTTTTTCCCTCCATGTGGCTCAGAGAGAAAGGTGGTTTTTATACACAATGGTTTCTTCCTAAATTAACTAAGAGAATCGATGGACATCCATGAGAATCGAGTTGTCTCAACTTGTTACATTTTTTTCTCCAAAACATGGAAAGAATCAGAGGCATGCTGACTAAATCGGTCATATGGAAAGTGGTGGTTGAGTCGTCCATTCCCTTATGGCGCCCAATTGCCCTTGTCATGTTCCTGCGTTGTTGTTGACTAGTCGGTCGATCCTTGGATGATGGTTGTGTGGTTGACTCATGAGTTGTTACGCCAAACGCATAGTTACAACACATGTTTCATAGTTGCAGCAATGGTGAGGCAAGAGTCGCAACACAGTGAGAGTTGTACAACATAGTACAACAACTATCATGAAGTTAATTTGTGACAATACTTGACATCAATGACAACATAAGACAACAAACCAAACTTTTCTTGTAAACAAAGGAAATAAACATCTCAAACTACAAACCACACAATTGTTAACTAGAAAGCTAAATGTTTTGATGGAGAGTTGAAACAACAAGAGTTACAGCAACAGGAGTCGCAACAAGGGGAATATTAAAGTTACAGCAAAGTTAAATTGAGGAATTGTTGGAAATAAATGAAAATAAATTAGAGATGTTGAAACTATGCATTATCTAATCAAAAGATAGGGTTCTGCAAGGTCAGCATGGAGTGGCGTCAACGGATTTGCAACAATGAGGAAATACCATAGTTGCAGCACGATGTTAATAGACGAATTGTTGGAAATAAATGAAAATATAGAAAATATGCTAAAGGTATTCACTCATCAATCAGAAAACGATACCCTGCAATGTTAGCATCGAGTTACAACAATATGGAGTTACAACAATGAAAATCACTAGAGTTGCAGCAAGATGTTAAAAGAGGAATTGTTGGAAAAAAATGAAAAAAGAGAAAATATGCTACAACTACTTCTATAAAATATAGAAGATACAAACAATATCGAACGAAGGAAGGGGCCCTACCTCCTTAGACGAGGTACTGGTCTAGGAATGCAGTAGGTGCTTAAATTCTCAACACACCATTAATTGGACATGAATGAAACAAAACTTTCTATTAAACAAAAATATGCAGATCAATACAACTTTGTTCAAAAACTTTCTTCTGCCTTTTTCCCTCCATGTGGCTCAGAGAGAGGGGTGGTTTTTATACACAATGGTGTCTTCCTAAATTAACTAAGAGAATCGATGAACATCCATGAGAATCGAGTTGTCTCAACTTGTTACAATGTTTTCTCCAAAATATGGCAAGAATCATGGGAATGTTGACTAAATCAGTTATATGGCAAGTGGTGGTTGAGTCATCCATTCCCTTCTAGCACCCAATTTGCCTTGTCATGTTCCTGTGTTGTTGTTGACTAGTTTGTCGATCCCTAGATGATGGTTGTGAGGTTTACTCATGAGTTGTTACGCCAAACGCATAGTTACAACACATGTTTCATAGTTACAGCAACGGCAAGCCAAGAGTCACAACACAGTGAGATTTGTAGCACTAAGAGTTGCAGCAACTATGCTTGAACACGAAGTTGTAGCAGCTCATACTTAGGAATTACAGCTCTTGTGTTGGGAAGGTACCTATGCATCTTTGTTCATGTATACCATTGTTAGCACAAAAGGTAATAATCTCTTGAAAATGCATAAGAATAGGTATTGAAATGACATGTTGAGAGAATAATTATACCTTGACCATAAATGCATCATTATGGATGAAAAGTGTATTGACATGGAAATGGAAATGGGAAAAAGGTGTACAAAAAGTGTTGGATGGGTGTTACAAAGATGTCAATTTGAGCACCCGTCATCTCCCCCCAATCAAAATCGTTGCATGTCCCCATGCAACCAAACAGTTATTTTGAGTCTGAGAGGGTGAGGCTCCCTTGGACGTTGTTGATGTCATCATTGGTTTCCCCTACCTCAATAGTAGAAACTTCTTCCTCATCTTGATATCCTTCAAAAGTTGCAGCAAGGCCTTCTCCTAAAGTCCCCCATGTTGGTTCTTGTGTAACAAGAGGGTCCTTCTCTTCTTGGTAATCATGTTAGATTGCAACAAGGCCTTCTCCCAAAGCTCCCCATGTTGGTAAGGATGTTACAATAGGGTCCTTCTCTTGTTCTTCCACTATTTCTTAATCATGTTCTTTCCCTGTTGGTTCTAGTGTACTAGCAGAGTGATTCTCCTTTGCTGGCTGGCAGTAAGGTGATTTTACTCTACTAGTTCTTGTGTGGTAGCAGGGTGATTGGCCTCTATGACATTAGGATGGGTGTGCTCTGATATCTCGGGAGGGTGACTAGCCTCTATGACAATAGGATGGGTGTGATATGTTAGCTTAGAAGAATGACTAGCCTTTGTGACAATAGGGTGAGTGTTCTTTGTTGGTACAGTAGGGTGGTTGGCCTCTGCTGGTTCAGCAAGCTAAATTCCCTCTGTTGGTTCAGCAGGTTGGGTGGCTTCTGTTAGTTCAACATGGAAAGTTTCCTATGTTGATTCAACAAGGTAAGTGTTCTCTCCTAGTTCAGCGAGGTGGTTGACCTTTGTTGGTTCAGCAGCAATGGATCCTATTGCCTGGGCAAGGTAGTCTAGCATTTCAAAATGTCTTTCCTTTCTAAGCTCATATCTTAACAAATTGAGAGAGGTTTAAAGCTTATTTTTCTTCTTCTCAAGTATCCATTGCTTCCATAAAAGTGATGACTACAAAGGCACAAACAAAGGGGTACTTACTATTTTAGCTTTCCTAATTTTGGTTGGTTCTTGGGCAGCAGTGGCCTTATTTTCTTCCAGAGTTGTAGTTTTTTTGTAATCTGTGTAGACCTCCAGAATTGCAGCAGGGCTATCTCCTAAGGTTTTCCTTATTGGTTCTTTTGTAATAGCAAGGTTTACTTCCCTTATCTCTTCATCAGATGTTGGATCGACATAGTATTAACCATCTCCCATCGTATCTTGTGTTGCATTTGTGTCTTCCTCCTATACCTCCTCCGTTGGTTCTTATGTAACAACAGGGGTTTTTATTTTCCTGATGGAAACATTGTGTCTTTCCCTCTTCTTCTTTTGGGTCATCATATATGTTGGCCTCTTCATTGTCCTCGACGGTCTTTTGGTCGTGGGTTTTCTCCATGTTATGATGCATACCCCCCCTGCTCTCCTCAGGGCTGCACGACCTCCCGGTCTAAGATCTTTCTTCCTTCTGATTCAGATCGACCCTTCGGGCTCCTTATTGAACCCAAAAAAATTATACACAAGCCCCCTTTTCTCCTAAGGCGTAGGTCATGTGATACCTGTGACCTTTGTCTGTGTGCTTCTGAAACGTCAAGTTTCAGGTGCTATCTCCTTTTTCATTAGCCCCTTCCTTCATATGGACCTAGGTTGTGACCTTATGCAAATATGCGATTGTGGGCACGTCTAAGGGTGGTTTTAGGCCAACCCACTTTTCGCCTCGCAACTCACTACAAAGCGCCACATATGCCTTTGGTGATACTGTGGTTTCAATTGTGGCCCACTCAAGGAAAAATAAGATCCAAGTATGTTCTGGCCCCACAATTCTTCCCGACCGTCGATCTCTCACTTCCGGCGATGATCCGTGATCAACGGCTGCTATCTATCCTCCTTTCTTGTCTTTCATGTGGCTTCCCAGACCTCCATGATCTATCGGCATGTAGCTCTCTTCCAAACCAACAGCTACGATTGATTCTGGCTTTCCAGTCTTCAGGAGTTTCAACTCTCAACTGCTTCCTCCTCAATAGTTATCTTCCGAAGTGGAAGATTTGTTGACACCTATAACTACAGATGTGAGGCTACGATTTCCTCCGCGAATCTGGCCTTCAAGATTTTCAGTTCTCAACCTCTCGTTTCTTCTGGAGAGATTTCTCTGAAATGGCATATTGTCTCCCATGCATCCCTCTAAATCGACGGCTCTGCTCTCGCTTCAAGACTTTAGTCTCCTTAACTAGATCAACGGTCCTTGAGCTCCATCCTCGATCAATGATCAAAATATTCTTCGGGACTTCGATGCTTTTGCCCACTGCTTTTCTCTGGAGTGCTCCGTACCTGGAGTTCTAGATCTGGTTCCACGCATCCACTTTCAAATCAGCGTTTGGTGTCCGCTTCAGGACTTCGGCCTTCGAGATTCTCAAATCTCAACTTTCACTTCCCTTCGAAGTTTGTGGATTTTTGTTGCATGTCCTCTTGAATCGGACGGTTGAAACTTACTTCGGCTCTTCGTGTTTCAGAAGTTTCAAACTTTTGTGCGCTCGTTCCTCTCAGAGTGCCTTCACCCGAAATTGATGGATTTTTTCCACGCGTCCTTCCAGATAAAGGACGGTCCCAAATCACTTTGGGACTTCAGGACTTTAGCAAGTCCACTCTCCCCTTTTCCTTGGATCCTCCTTAGAGGTGACCTTGAGCGATGACCTCACGCAAACATGCGATTGCGGGCATGCTCAAAGGTGACTTGATACCAAACTACTTTTCGTCCCGCAATTCACCTTGAGCTTCCACGCGTCCTTTCTCCAAAACTGTGGTTTGGATTGCGGCCCGCCCTCGACTTCGTAAAGCTCGAGCACCTTCTGTTGATACTGAGAGGGGGGGTGAATCAATATCCAGTACAATTTAAAAACCTTTTTCAACTTATACTTAAACCATTCAATTATATCCAATGAGAAATGAAAAATAGTATAAGAGTTACACCAATACACCTCAATACACCATGCACAATATATGAGAAATAATCAATAGTTTTTGTTCAAGGGAAGTAATGACTTCCAAAGGTAGCTACAGCTTCCAAATGTAAAGGGAGGGATAAAACTCCAAGAGGAATATACAATCCTCCAATATAAAGAGATATTTGAACTCTATATCCTTGCCCCTTCCTTCCACCCAAGAATATATGAGAGATAATAAAACTTTATTCAATTATGGTCTGTTCAGAAGACCCAACTTGTACAGCATGCCCCGCGCTCAATATTTAACATCTGATTCTGAAACTCACACACAAGAAACTAAAGTCTGTACTCTTTCCAATGGAAGTGGTCCCACTGAATTTGGAGTGTGTATGAAAAAGTTATGACTATTTTACCCAGAACACATGTTTTTTGACTAGTTTCAGGACTGGTCACAAACCCTATATTCCACAGAGTGTATCTCCATAATTATAGCAAAT
Source organism: Picea engelmannii (assembly GCA_009831015.1). Taxonomy (NCBI): domain Eukaryota; kingdom Viridiplantae; phylum Streptophyta; class Pinopsida; order Pinales; family Pinaceae; genus Picea; species Picea engelmannii. The sequence goes on along the minus strand of ML790631.1, from coordinate 212,324 downwards.
CAAGAGCTGAAATTTTTACCAGAGGTACCTTGATATGTCTTCTCAATACCATAGCGATTTCACCATCTG
>ML790631.1:177026-195970 GCA_009831015.1 Picea engelmannii | reverse complement strand
CTTCCTGTGTTCAAGCACCCACTTGAACTTCTGAGGACAACAGTCCTCCCGAGCACCTCCCAACCACCCTTAAATATCAAATAATGAATACACGGACAACTACACAAATAAATCAATTCTTACCAGTCTTTCTCTGTATCTGATCTTCAACAAATTGTTCTACAATTCTTCTCTTCTTCTGTTTGTTTAGCAGGTCTGCTCTGCATCAACTTTTTATGTTCATTTTTATCTGCTTCTGCTCTGTCTGTCATTCTGCTCTGCTTCTGCTCTCCATTTCATCTCCCTCTACACATTTGCTCAATTTCATACTATGCCTCTGCTCATTTTCTTTTTCTTACTGTTTATTCATTTTCCCTTTGGAACAACCAACTTGACACAGTCTGTTTCGTCTTCTTTTACACACATGGGCACAACGTTTCAACTTCCCAACTCCTTGGGGAAAATGACGACAACTGTCCAGCCAACCGAAACACCAACTGATCGACAACTAATTTGCAATCATGAGTCTGTTTTACTAACGGATTTGTAACTGGAAGAGTTAAATGTGTGTGGAAGAACAGTAACCCTCCGATCACATTCAAACCTTATCCGCACCGTTGGATAATCTTCATTATTCTTTCCTTTTAAATTGGGTTTCGGCATTTCAGCATTTTCTTTGCCCAAGTGTCTCGACACTTTCACATCGTGATCTCCGAAACTCCGAAATGGAGCTTATCCAGACTGAATCCTTCTCTTTCGGTGACCAAGGGTTGTGACCGCAGCCTTATGTCTCTCCATATTGCGAATCGTGAAACTCTGACACGGAGTTGAACCAACGGTTCACATATTAACTTGTTTCAACGACCACGATTGGATCGTGATATCGCACATCGCGAAATCGGGATTCTTGTTGTATTGAGTTTTTTCAATTTTGAATTCGCGATCCCCGAAACTCCAATATGGAGTTACATCTACGGTCCTGATGATTTCTGGATCTGACGGTCCAGATTCACTCGCGATTTCGCATATCGCAAAATCGGGATTCTCGGTGCATTGTGTTCTTTACCTCATGAATTCGCGATCCGCGAAACTCCGATACAGACTTGAATCAACATTCCAGATGCGATCTTTATTCAACGGCTGCGATTAAATCACAAAATCGACATTCCTGATGTCAAGTGACTTTGTCATTTCAAAGTCCCGATCCCCGAAACTCCGTGAGAGATCAGATTAACGGTCCAGATCATTTATTGATCTGACAGTCCAGATTCACTCGCGATTTCGCATATCGCAAAATCGGGATTCTTGCTGCATTGTGTTCTTGCCCTTTTGAATTTGCGATCCCCGAAACTCCGATACGGGCTGTGATCAACGGTCCTGATTTTTTTTGGATCTGACGGTCCAGATTCAATCGCTATTTCGCATATCGCAAAATCGGCATTATGTTCTTTGCCTTTCAAATTCCTGATTCGCGAAACTCCGTGAAAAGTTAAATCAACTGTCCAGATCTCATTCTCGCTTTAACGGCTGCGATTAAATCGCGAAATCGCATATCGCGATTTTGGAGTTCTTGATGTCAAGAGATTTTGGCATTTCAAAGTCGCGATTTGCAAAACTCCGATGTGGAGTTTGATCAACGGTTCAGATCAACCTAGATCTCGATGGCTCAGATTAGATCGTGATTTTACACATCGCAATTACTCCCACTTCTCCTTGTACTTTAAATAGCGTGCAAGTTATCCTTGATCCGACGATGGTCGGGTCTTGCGCTTGGATCTAACGACTGAGCTCTGTCCTCCTCTTCATTGTCTTCATTCATATCTGAAGACCCTCGTTCTTTCGGGAAATTTGAATGGGATCCAACGGTCACTGACTCTTCTCCTCCTGATTATTGATGCGCTGCTACTCATTGTTGTTGTACTCAAGCCATCACCACAACCACAACTGTACTCGCCATCAATGACAAGTATACATTGCCTGTAAATATGCTAACAACCCTATGTACATTCTTCATGCCTTTCGTTGTCTGTTACATATTTACCAACAGCTTCTAAATGGATGACCGAGATCTACCTCTAACAGTTCAGATCTCCCTCTCCCAGATTGATGGCTAGGGTCGTTTTGGAATTTCGGACTTCAGAATTCTCAAATCTCAAACTTTTCCTTTCTTCCACAATGAAGTATCTTCTACGTTGTGATCCAACGGCCAATGTTTCCCTCTCTCTTGAGCTTCTGGTCTCTTCTGACTTAGAATATTTTCTAAGTATTCAAAGGATTCAACCTTTGCTCCTCCTTCGAGTTCGTCTATTAGGTCTCTTCTGCACTTATGAAAAGCATTGTCCCTTCTAAGCTTGATCCTTAGAGGATTTGTATTTCCCACACACTCCTTTCATTTCTAGGATTTCGTCAAACTCAGATCCGAAGGATTTCTTGAAAAAAAATTCTTCTCCCCCTCCTGGTGTTCCTCTTGCTCAACGCACACCTTGCAGAGCTCCTCTTTACAGAGTGTTCTATAACTTTGTCTCTCTCTGAACTCAACATAGAGTTGTTCATGTGCACTCCTTTCACTTCTTCTGATGAAGATCAACACGATATCTCCTGATATTTCTCGTCTCCTGCTCTCTTGACTTATTAAAGAGTCACTTTGACACTTAGTTGAATTTCGGATCTGTGCACTCCTTGCAGTAGATTCTTACGCAAAGTTTGGATTCTTGCAAACGACTGTGCACGACTTGCAGCAGTCACTTTGCACTCCTTGCAAAGGAAACTTTACGCTATCTCTTCTGAGCTTATGAGCAGAAACAGACTTTGTCGTCGCACTCCTTGCAGACTGTGTGCACACCTTGCATAAGCTCAAACGAAGAGAAATGATTGAAATTTATGCAAACACTTTACAATTTCATATACTCATAACAAGATTCATTCATTCATGAAAACACAATAACAGGGAATTGCAAATAATAACAGTTCCAGGCATTTGGATCATTTTTCCTATGTTATATTCATTAAAAAGTAAATGGCTACAGCTATGAAAATGATAACTAAATCACAGCAATCTCCTATCTAATTTGCAGTAGCCTCCTTTAGGCATACCATGCATCTCCATATACAAGAGTTCCTCTAGGGTTCCCTCCAACTACCTCTCCTATCAAATTAACCGCTAACAACTACTCAAGCTCCGTTACATTCAAGACTGAGAGTGAAACTCCCAAACCTCTCACGATCATTCAGTTTCTGAGCGTTTCTCTCTTCTTCAATCATCCGTTCAAAATGGATCTGCAGAATAAACGCCAGCTTTTAGATTCTGATTAATTTAAAAAGGTGTGCTATGGCGCTAAGTTGTCCCTCCATGTGGGCTTTGCTGACGATGCTTCTGCATCATGTTACCTCTATGTCACCCTCATGGTTTCCTTCATCTCGTTGAGTACTTCCAACAAAACCCTCGAGGGTTTCTTTTTCAGTGGCTATAGTTCCAAGAGTTGCAGCATTTTTTGGCCTCCAGAGCTGTAGCAACTACAACCTCTAGAGTTACAATATCTTTAGCCTCTAGAGTTGCAGTGCCATTGTCTCATGGTGGAGTTTCATCGTCGCTTTCTAGTGGTGGAGTTGCAGCAACTACGGCTCAGCTACGTGGGGTTACAACAACAATTGGTTATCTCACCACCTCGCTCCATGTCCTTCCCTCCCTATGTGTGAGAGGGCTTCCCTGGGGTGGACGTATTTCTATGCATGTATGGCCATGGTATAATCCATCTTCCAAAGAAAAAATGACATGTTAACCATCCTACCACATTTCAGGTGGTCTAGTAAACAGATATGTTGTAAGTATGTGACCCCATAGCGACCCTCACGGGTGATGTATCATTGCATGATGATGGAAATGTCTTGCCATGGGCTCGGTAATCATGTTCTGTCAAATCTTGACCCTTTCTTGACCGGAGCTACACCTGGTTTGAGGAACTGCTCAAGTATTCCAGGCTTCGACCTCCATCGGCAATATCATTGTTCGCCTACCTAAGGAATCCCACTCACCTTTGTTATCACCTCCTATACCATCTACACCATTGTTATGGCTACTTGGGTCCTAATTTCTCTAAAATTTATGGCAAATTTGAATGCCACATCATTTTCATACCCTCGTAGCATGTTTAAGTATTCCATCCATCCTCCCTGCCGAAAAAATTATTTGATATTCTCATATGCCTCCAGTAGGAATGTCTCTATAGGTTCTTTGCGGTTCAGCAAGCCCCCCATTGTTCCTACTCATAGCTCAAGCAAATTGTGGATGCAACACGAAATTAACGTTTTTGGAGGGTGGCGATTTCAAATTATGGACGAGAATGATGGTGGGATGGGATCATTATGTCATAGTTTGGTCGATTATGAATGTGTAATGGAATTTGGTGATGTGATTAGGTCATAATTATGCCAATCAATGCCTACCCATTAAATAGTTTGGGAGACATACCTTCTGACTTACCATGTGTGGTTGTGATGGATCATACCTTCATTGTGTTGGTCTATCGACCTTATGCGACAGCTAGGATCCTCATTGGCATCAAGAGTTGCAGTGACATGTAGAGTTGCATTGATGTGTAGGGTTGCAACCATGTGTAAAGTTGTGGCAACGTGTTGGTCAGGACCACGGCTTGATATGGTGTCTCAATAGGAATCGTCTTCACCCAAATCAGTTGTCAGTACCTTTAGCAGTGAAGTTGCAACGTCGATATTCAGAGTTGCAACAAAAGAATTTGCAGCAACAAGAGTCATAGGAACACGATTTGCAGTGAAAGGAGTTGCAACAACATAAATCCAGAGTTGTAGAAAAATTGAATGGAAACATTCTTCTCCCATGCATATCTTGAAAAAGACTTTATTAGTAAAAACTTATGATCAGAAGGATCCTAGCATAACCATCATGAAACCATGAAGTGCCCTTATTTTTTTTTAAACATGTCATGCACCAATATAGGTTGATTTTCACAAAACATGCCCCCAGAAATGCCCCTAAGGGTTTTCATACATGGTATTTTGTTTTGTATAGGAATGAACCATTCAGTAGGGGTTTCCCCCTTGTTAGCAATCTCAAAATCATTGCCGGGGCATCCACTAGTGATCCTTTTAAAAAAGGATTCTTTGGATAGGGGTCTATGGTATAGTCGAAGCCTATGTATGTTTTCCATTAGAGGATTTCTTTCATCATCAATGGTGTGAAGTTCGATGGCTCCATTATCATATATAGTATCAATCTCATAAGGAATGATCCATCGAGTGTGGAACTTTCCTCTAAAATCCTTGAACTTGGAGTCAAATAACAAAGACTAGTCTCCAACTTTGAATTTATTCTTTTTGATGAACTTGTCATGCCACTGAGCTATTTGATGTTGTATTACTAATGTGTGGTGCAAGGAAACCTGGTTAATTTTGGCAAGTTCGTTGATCTAGAGGAGTCTATGCTTCTAAGATGTAGTTAAGTCCATTCCAAGTTGTACATGTGTTCTAAGTGTCTGGATCTTTGTTTCAATCGGAAATAGTACTCTCTTTCCATACACCAATTCATATGGGGTGAATTTGGTGGTAGTCCTCCATGTTGTCTAGTGGGCCATAGAGCTTCAGGTAGTCTGTCATCCCAATCCTTGAGGTGTATTTTGACAGTCTTGGTGATGATGGCCTCAATAATTTTGTTTGTCCCTTTTGCTTGTTCATTGGCCTATGGGTGATAATGGTATGGTAGCCTTGTGTTTGATCTTGTATATGTCCATTAAGTCTCTAATGAGTCTTGAAGTGAATTGATTCCCTCCATCAATAACTATTTCCCAAGGTATCTTGAATCTAGTGAAAATTTCTTCATGAAGAAATCCCACTATTGTTTGTTCCGTTGCGACCGGGAATGCCTTGGATTCCTTCTGTTTTGTGACATAATATGTGCATACTATGATGTAGGAGTTATGGTGGGAAGGAGGATTGATTGGCCCTACAAAATCAAGGGCCTGATTATCAAAGGGTTTCAATACCAATTGTGTTTGAAACAACATCTTGTATGATTGCACCGGTCTTCCCATGTGTTGGCAATTATCACACCTCTTTACATATTCCTTAGCGTCCTTAAATATAGTGGGTCAATAGTAACCTTGATGAAGTACCTTGTACCCAGTCCTTTTGTTTGCAAAGTGGCCTCCACATGGACCATCATGGAAAGATTTCAAGATCTCATAGATTTCGTCTTCTCACACGCATCTCCTGATGATGAGGTCTAACTTTGTGTAGAATAGACAATCGTCGATCCATGAGAATCTCCAACTTTGTTTGATAATATTTTGTCACTCCTTTGGAGATAAATGATGTGGAAGTCTACATGCAGCAAAGTAATTAGCGATATTTGTGAACCAAGGATAGTTAGTGGAAACCGTAAATAGGTGCTCATCAGGGAAAGAATCTTCTACATGTGGCTCATTTTCGTTATATCTAAATCTTCAAAGAAAATCATCCACTACATTATCCTTCCCTAGTTTATTCAAGATGGCTATATCATATTCATCTAATAACAATAATCACCTAGTTACCCTGCCATTAGTGATAGGTTTGTTCATTAAATATTTTATGGTAGCATGGTCAGTGTGCAATATTATTGGATATCCTGTGATGTATTGCCAAAACTTATTGATTGTGTGTGTTACCACAAGAAACTTTTTCTTTGTGACTGTATAATTTAGTTATGCAAGCGAGAGATTTTTCTGACATATTAGATTATGTATTGATCATTTCCTTCTAGTTGTCCTAGAACATCTCCAATGGCAATGTTTGATGCATCCGTAGAGATATTAAATGGGAGGGACAAATCAGGACTTCTCAAAATAGGAGCCTCAAACACCTTAGATTTCAGTTCTTCAATTGCATGCTAGCAGCTCTCTATCCACAAAACACATAATTTTTGTGAAGCAAGGTAAACAATGGACGAGCAATTCATGAGAATTTTTCAATAAAGCAACGGTAGTAACCAGCATATCCTAAGAAACTATGTACCTATTTTTGTGAATGTGGATTCAAGAAGTTTAATATTACCTTGATTTTTGTCGGATCCACTTGGATGCCTTTAGTTGAGAAGCGGTACCCTAATACGACTCCATCAGTTAACACATCATTGCACATTTCTTGTTGTTGAGGGAAAAGTTTGATTCGTTACACCTTATTAATGCTTTCTCTAAATTTGCCAATGCCTCATAAAATTCATTTCCATATGTCGTGAAGTCATCCATATATATTTCCACACAATCATGAATTAAATCAGATAATATACCAATTACGGCTCTTTGAAAAGTGGCAGGAACATTGCAAAACATGATAGGCAAATGTCCCCCATGTACATGTAAACGTTGTTTTCTCTTGATCCACAGGCGCGATCTGGATCTGGTTATACATGTTGAATCCATCAAGAAAATAAAAGTGTTTCTTCCCTGCTAGCATATCCAGGATCTAGTTAATGAATGGAATTAGGAAATGGATCTTATGTGTTTCTTTATTGAGTTCTCGACAGTCCACACAAATTCTCCATTTATCATTCTTCTTTTGTACAATTACGAGAGGGGAGACCCATTGGTTGTCATAAATTGGATAGATAAAGTTGGTTGTAAGCAATTTCTGTTGCTCTTCCTTAACTATGTCTCGCAGTATTGGATTTATCCGGCACTAGGGCTGGAAGATGGGTCTCAATCCTTCTTGATTGTATATATGGTGTGTGCATAGGTTAGAATGGATTCCCTTCATGTCATATTAGTCCTGTGTGAAGGCATTGTTGTGCTTTTGTAGAACTTTAACCAGTCGCTCTTTTTGTTGTTCAGTTAGTCCCCGATTGATGTTCAAGGTTTTCCCAGGGATGATTTCTATGGTTTTTGTGGTGGACCCTTGGTATTTTTCAGTTGAGGATTCATGTTTTAAAGGTGAGATGCTTGTTGAGGCAAGAGAAACATGTGTTTTTGGGTTCATAACATGCTCAAGAACATGTGAGTTGGTTGAGCAAGAAGAAAAGGCTATGAAATAATTGATTTCATCATCCCCGATTTTCTCTCTAGTCGCTAAGTATTGATCTGTAGAGAGGACTTGGTGAGCTTCCCCTTCTTCATCATTGTTTTCTTCGTCAACCTAGAGTGGTGTTTAAAATTCTATGTCGGGTTTTATGGGAGGATACAGGGTCAATTTGTTTGTAGAGGTCCCATGGAAGATGGTCATGTTTCCCAACCTATAGCCGATGTAAGCATTAGTAGTGGCCATCCACGACCTTCCCAAGATTAAAGGATACCCCCAAAATAGGTTTCGGTTTATAGGATCGTAAAGTCGACAACATATTCCCATGAATATGCAGAGATCACTACGTCTTCTAAGATGCCCTCTAGTTTAATAGTTGATCTTTCAGCAAGTTGGAGTATAGTTGGAGTTTCCCTAAGGATGATGAGTCCTAAGGCTTCCATGGTCTCATGTGTCATAACATTAATGGCAGCACCAAGGTGTATTAATGTGTTGCTAATGAGTGTATTATTAATCTACGCATTAACTACTGGGCTACCAAGGTCATAGTATTTGGCTGCGAGAACTCCCACCATCATTAAGTCTGGCAGTTTACCCATAACATGGACAATTTGGAGATCCTTCCTTTTTCTACCGGGTTTCCTCAAACAAATTTTATTTACTGATTTCAAATAGATAGATACATCTTTGATGGCTTGGAACAATGATATTTTAACACACACATTCTTGAGTTCCCCCAAGAATTCAAACTCAGGATGAGTAGCAAGTTTCTCTAGGTTTAATCTTTCTAGATAGGGTGAGTTTTGGAGTTCAAGGTGGGCATGATTATCTTTCAAAGCTTCATAAGATTATTCCCTTTCTGGTTCTTCATTCCTGATATCCTCATTCAAATCTTCAATATGAATAGGAGGTTGGTCCTTGTTTAATGTCTTCCCAGATCAAAGATGGATATCATGGTAATCGAGGGAAGAAATGGAATAGGTGGGGTAGGTGGCAAGTCCGACAACTTGTGTTGATTGGGATGGCCTCCCATTATTAGGGTTAGGGATGGGTTGTGTAGGTAATTGTGGTTGAGGAGGGGCTAATGTGGATGCTTTCATCTATGGAGGGGGAATAAGTTGCAAGGGCGGTTGTGTTATGGTTTGTTGAGGGTCTCCTAAAGAAATAATCAACCTTCGTCAACAATGGAATGTTGGATATGGAGAGGAAAATGGAGGCCCTATGCTTCCATCTCCTCGATGGTCCATCTTTTGGGGACCCAAATCCTACAAATGGGGAGGTGTGATCTGAATTGGATCCTCACCAAACTTTGTAAGAAGCACTTGGTTGTTTACCTCTTGTAAATTTGTAGTAAGCATGTAATTTTTATTTTTATTTTGGTCTTTTTTGGAAAAACTTGAAGTGGAAACGAACTATTGTGATGGTTGGCCTTCCAAAGGAAACCCATTAAGAAAAATAAGGTTGTAGTGAAGAGATGAACAAGGGATGTGCAAGGAGAACTTGGGAGGGCAATAACATAAATGAGAGCTTGAAGAGGAAAACCTACTTGAAGATTGATGGACGAAGGAATCAAGGAGCCTATCCATGATAAGCAAATGTATCTCTGACCCATGGAAACTTGCATTTTTCTATTATTAGTGACTAGTAATATACAACTTTGTGTATAGATCACCCTCTGTAATTATCTCATGGGCCTAATAAAATCCCCATTAAATGTTGAAATCTTTGTGTAATTGTTTCAATTTCATGGCTCTGGTGTGCTTGAACACTCTACGTTATGGATGTTTTGTTTATGTTTACTAATTTTTGGATCATGGTGTGAGAGATATAACAATCTCAGTCATGTAAAAACAACGTAGACACCTTGTTATGTTTGTTGGTTGTTTCAATATTGATTATATTGATAATTATAGTGCCAATTCCCCTTGATTTCAATCGTTGGCTACCCACAAAGATCAATTTAAGAACTCAATTTAACTCACTTTGGAATTCATAGCTATGGACTATCAAGGGATGGTCCATAAGAAACACTCCTTGACAACCATCGACTACAGCATTGAAGTTCCCCTCCTCAAGCAAATTTGTTTTGGAAATTATAAGTCTTTCTTTTACTCCTAGAAGTGATAGTTAACAAAAGTATTTTCAATGTTACCTGTGCCATATCACAAACAATTGTTATTTTTATAGAAATCACTTGGAAAGACTCTTGATTATCATTCTCTCTTCAAACGTTGTCCATCTTAGAAACTCTAAAAGAAGGAATCCAAGTTCCAAAACCATGATCATAGATGCAAACTATTTGATCATGGAATGCAAGGTCATGGCTTCAATGCATTTAGTAAAAGGAAGTTCCTGAAATCTTCCAATCGATGTTTACCACTTCTAGGATTGGGATCAATGTACCTCTATTCTTTGGTGAGCACATAGATTTTAAACATTGTGGGGATTTCCACACAATAAATTGAATTTCCTTATGCAACAGCCTCCTATTGGTGGTTATGGAAACTATACTAGAATTTATGATGAATTCACACTCTAGTGGACTTGAAACTCTAGACAAGCGCATGCTACAATGGTTATTGATGGGATAGGTGTTAATACAGTGTTGATGTGTTAACTAAATTGAAGTGGTGTGTAAGCACAATAGAACAACATAAATTATAGAAGACTGTAGGGTGCATAATGAACTCAACTATAGAGCATGAGAAGATAATTACATTTGGAATTGTAGAGACAATCAATTATAATTCCACAATAGGCATCCATGTTGATGAAATGGACAGGACATAGGCCCACAGTTTGTGGATTACCTATAGAAAGAAGAGAAAGAAGTACTTGGCTAAGAATTATTGAGCTCATGTAATTGTATTGGAAGCATGATCGATCCGAGAAATAAAACTTGTTAATGTTTCATAGCATCATATCCTTGAGCATACAGTTGTAAGCATTTTGTGGGCTTGGAATGAAATACATGTAAATGGGCATATAATTATAAGATCTTATTTAACAAGTGTACTCCTTGTTTGTTGGTTCATTGGTGTGAGATCTAGACATAGACCTAGGTGACAAGATTAAGGGGGGCATGTTGTATTCTCGAATACATGATTATTAAACTTTGAGGGGGGTAGGCTTTTATCTCAAGTCAAGTTTAAAGGGGGGATGTTGGGTTAATCTTGACTCTATCAAACAGTAATGAAGTTCACCTTGACTAGGTCACTAGTGGATTTACCGTTGGTGGTTTATGGGCCCGTGGTATTTGATGTGATGAGGCCTATTTAAGGGCTCAACATACTCCATTTTAATGTACTTAATGTTTCTTTTCATTTCACTAGCTTGGTTGGTTTGGCCAAGGGTAATAGGATATATATATATATATATATTGAGTGTTAATTAATTTCCCTGGTAAATAGTTTCCAATGTAAAAACTCTTGTGCATTTGTGATTGTTTTATTTCTCCCACTTTCCTCAGTTTTACACTTGGTTCTAGTTATTTTAGTCTCCCCAGGTGCTTGATAGATGGATAGGGTAGGGAACTCTCCCATCTTCCTTTGTGCCCTAATGCTCCACATTTCATCCCAAGTGTTACTTTTGTCTACTATTCAACAAGTAAGGCAGAAGGTGGGTGTGTGAAATATTTATCCTACCTTCACCCTCAATGTTTTCTCCATCCTCCACTAACATTTCACTTCTCCCTTCCATTCCACCTTGCTTCTCACTTTTCCTTAACAAAAGCTCCACCTTTCACCCAACACAAACCAAAAGTCTTCAAGTCTATGGAATAGTGAAGTTGTGAGTGCCATCTAAAAAAATATTTGACCTTTGATCTAAGAATTGAAAAATCATCTTTGGGTCCATATTTAAATGCAGACTTCTACTCTACACTCCACCATCGAAACTAAAAGGGAAACTACAATAAAATCCTAATTGCAAATAAATATTTGAGCAGGATAACTTCTATAGGCAGGATGCTCTTAAATCAACACCATTAGGTGGATAAACGTTCCACACTTATTCTTAGAGTCCTACCCTAACCCCCTTAATTAGATACTTTATTAATGTATGAGGCCACATTCCCTAAATAAGGCCCATTAATAGTTAGTCAATAGTCATCCATTATTAAAAAGGTCATATTTATTAATAAGGCCCATATTAGTTAGTAGGTCCTCATTATAAGCGGGCCCGTAGTTAACTAAGATTCTCTTTTGATAAATGTATATTGAGTAGAAGGTTATGTAATGTTTTGTCAAGAATTTTTATTATCTGTGGAGCATTGGTCTTGGAATTTCCCCCCTCGAAGAGGCAAGTGAACATAGCTCTCTATTTTTTTATTATCAAAGAGATCTTTCTTAGGATTTATCTCTCTTTTCTCCTGCGCTCTTAGTTTTTGCACTACATTTTATGTGATTTCTCTAAAGTTTTGGGGTTAACTACACTACAAGTGGTATAAGAGCTCTTTATTTGGCATGAAGTGGGAGAATTTTTGGGCACAAAGTGGGAATTTTTATTCTTTTTTGTTGATTTTTGACGGAAAAAAAAAAAAGGATAGCAACCTTTAGGTCAATTTTTGAAACGTTTTGTGCATAATTTGAAGAATCCAACTTAACCTGTGAATTCATCTCAAAAAAAACACTGAATTTCAACAAAAAAATCATCCAAAATGAATTTCCGCAAAGTGGAGATATCATTGATTTAAAATCAACCTTTTTTAGGGTTTTTTCTGGGAAGGTTGCAAATTTCACAGATTGGATATCTTTTGATAGAGTGCACAGATTTCAGTCAAACCAATGCCAATAGATTCAGAGAAGCTGTGAAATTTCATAATTGGGCTCATAATAACTAATACGAGAAGCATAGCATAATTTGATCATTTTACATTTTCAGCCTCAAGCCCTACTTTGCACACGTTATTTTCTGGTGATTTTAAGAGCTTTTTCTTAGGTTAGGAAGGTCATAAAAAAAAATTTAATTTTAGAGAAGTGTTCCAACGTATTTAAATAGCACAATGATTTGTCGTTCAATGAGTAAAATTGTGGTAGGGGAAGAATACATGTCAGAAATACAAGTAGAATCACATTGTTGGAAACCCTTATTGGTACCCCTTCAAGTAGTACCTCATCAGGCAATACATGTATATGAAATCTCACTTCCACATACCCTTGTGTATATAGGAAGTCTCCTACGTATACTTGAAACTAGCTATAGATAATTTTATTGACCGCCTTGTTTCTATAGTACACCGAAAACAACACTCGGAGAGACCACTCTCTAGTACCTAGGTAGTTGAGTAGTATGACTAAGGGCACAATTGAGACTCCTTGGTTAGTACCCTGAGATATTGGGTTGACTAATATCGATGGAACCTTCACGTATATCAGAGAGCTATAACACTTGAAACTCTCTTAACCTCAGTACCTAATAACATTTTCAAGTGAGGTCACCTATGAAGGATGATACCTATAGACCATCTCATACTTCCTTGAACAACATGACCACCTGCTCTACTACATATAGATTGGACTTTGTGGAAGATCAACTTAAGAAACTCGAGGAGAATATAAACGAATTGGATGAGAAGTGGGATAAGATGTTGGATGAGAAGTTAGGTAGCTTGGAAGCAAGATTAATATGAAGTTGGTGCCTCATATAGCTAAAGGCATACCAGAAGAAGAACATTGGATTGCACAACACATTGAGCCACACTAGGAAGAAACTTCTAACTCATTATTATTTAGCCACTCACAACCCACTACTACATATGGGTGACAAAACCTTACGACAATAAGGATAAAATTAATCATATCATTGCAAATTACAACATACTATTAAAATTTTAATCACTTTTTTTATGGGTGCCCCGGTGAATGTCGTACTTGCGACAAACTTCTATATCTGTCGATGGTGGAGAGGAACTTGAAGTCATTGAAGGCTTTCTTTAGACAAAGAGTGTGTCCTAAGGGCTCTATGTTGGAGGGTCATATGGTATATCAATGTTTGGTGTATATTAGTCAATATCTTCCTAAATTAGCAGCAAAAATCGTGAAGGTGCCTCAGATTTGGGATGTCAATTCCATTAAAAAAATTGAAGGGGAGGTCGTAGTCGGGAAAGGTAGAATGAGGAAAGTGAAAGGTAATTAGATGGTAGAAATATATAATACTTTGCATTAATATTGATTTATTTCTATATTTTACTTATTTAGTTTTTATTTAGCTTCCATGATCAATTATTAATCTTTATTCTAATTAGTAATTTGTATTGTTTTTTCATGTAGTTGGTCGAGACTGGGATGCACTACATTTATACATCGCAAACAATATTAATTGGATGAAGGTATGGATAGATCGATGTATAAAATGTAATGGTAGGTTATCATGGGTTACAATACTACAAGTCTCTTGTCAAATTATCAATACCACTTCTATCCTTTAGGCTATAATTTTTTCAAATCTTAATCATCTTGAGACTTTTCCTTGAGCCATGATTGATATCAGTATGATCCTCACCCTCACCAGGGTCTAGAGGTGCTTTGAATCTGTAATGTCTATGAAATTACTAAGTGTAGTCAAGAAAATTTAGCATGATGGTTAGATTTAGGCACCATGCTACCACAAAGAGGAAGGGGGGAGTGGAGTTGTAACTTGGTTTTATTGAAAATCAAGAAACCTGGGAGGGGAAGAGAGGGAGATAATGGCACTAAATTAATTAAGGTTGTAGGGTAGATTATGTGATCTAGGGTTCTATATTAATTAGGGTTCAAAAATTATATATTGAAATAGAAACAAATTAACAAAGGACAACAAACTAATTTATCGATCTACTTTAGGAAGTTAATCAATACCCTAATTCCTAAAGATGAAAAATATCTCAAAAGGAATGAACACACATAGAAAAATAATGTTGTAGGTGGAAAATCTACATGGGTTTAAGAGGAGTGGTTGAATAGTACTTGAGACTTGCCAAGATAAGGGAAAATGATATAGACCCCTTGATACATTCATTTTTTTTCTTTATTATAGGAACAAAGTTACAAACCCATGATGAATGTTTGGTAGGAGTGGTGATCTTAGCCTTCAACATCTTTTGTGATTCCCCTCGGATGAATTGGGCCCAACATGAGATGTATAAGTCCCTATTTTTTATTGAATGATTTAGACCCTTCTTTCAAAGGAATAGTGTGATTAATGACATCTATATTGTAAGATTTAAGGTCATCATGTCCCCAACCAAACATATATATGAATATCTTGTCAAATTGTTAATACTACTTCTATCCTCCAGGCTACAATTTTTCCCTATCTTAATCATCTTGAGACTTTCACTTGAGCCATGATTGATATCAATATGATCCTCACCCTCACCAGGGTCTGTAGGTGCTTTGAATCTATAATTTCTATGAAATTCCTTAGTCGAGTCAACAAAATTTAGCATGATGGTTAGATTTAGGCACCATGCTACCACAAAGAGGAAGGGGAGAGTGGAGTCCTCACTTCGTTTTAGGGAAAATCGAGAAACCTGGGAGGGGAAGAGAGGGAGAGAATGGCACTAAATTAATTAAGGTTTCAGGGTTGCGAATCTAATTACCCTAATTACTAAAGATGAAAAAGATCTAAAAATGAAGGAACACACATGGAAACATTATGTTGTAGGCGGAAAAGCTACTTGCATTTAATAGGAGTGGTGTAATGGGCCTCAAAGAGAGTATTTTTTCACCCAACTTGTCTTTCATATGAAACTACACATTCATGTAAACCAAACTTTACCTCAATCTCCAAAACAATGCAAAATAACACTATAGAAAGGCGATAACTCATTTTCTCTTGTTGTGTTGGAACCTCCCTTGAGGTAGGAGACTTGAATTATCTACTATGTGAGAGGAGATAAACATAATGAAGATGCACCCCCATAGGACAAGAAAATAAGATACCTTCAAGGAAGAAACCAATTCAACAATAAGAGATCCTTATAGAGGTGTTAGAGATAACAAGGCAAAGTAGCCCGACAACATGGAAGAGGAATATAAGAGCTAGATCAAGATTTGGCACTAATATGAAAATGTTTTTGGAAGATAAATTGAAGAATATATGAGGAATTAAAGATTCTTTACAAAGAGAAAAGGAGTGATGTAAACATACAAGGAAAATTCCTCAAGGCATAAGTGAACGTTGGACTAGTTTTCGAGTGAAGAGTTCCATATAGAGGAAGTGTATTGTGGGTCTTGAATAGGAACCAGGTGTTCCAAGGTCCATAGCATAGGTTACATAATTGAATAACATCACACCTTAATGTAATGTGGAATGGAAATGGTCCCAAAATAGTCGTTACACCCCCTATTCCTAACCTCGAAAGCTATTACACCAAAGAAATGAAGAATAGTAATGACATCATCATACTCGTCAGGCTCATTGTCATCATCGTCATCATTGTCATCATAGTCATTATTGTGCTCATTGTCATCGTTGTCATCCTCATCATCGTTGTCACCATCAGTAATCAACATTGTCAATGTCCTACTCCTCATCATCATCGTCATCATCATCGTCATCATTGTCATTATCATCGCAATCGTCATCCTTGTCATTGTCATATCATCATCATCGTAGTAGTATTCAGTGTCATCACCATAATTAACATTGTCAATGTTGTCATCATCATCATCATCTATGCGATTTGATTGCTAAAGTCTATGAATTTGGTGTTATAGTAATCTGACTGCTAAAGTCTACAAAGGTATACATACCATACCCCCCTCTGGATTTGAACCTGTGACCTCCAAGGAGTAAACACATGTTCTTATCCATTAGGCCCACTATATAATATTTATCAGTTATTATAATATATTTATTATATTATGATATAATATATATTAAATACATAATAACAATATATATTAATTATATGATATTTTATTAAATATGTATTACATATAATTTATATAATTATACAATTTATATATTTATAATTTATATAATTATACAATTTATATATTTATAATTTATAATATATATAACCAAAAGTAAAGAAATCGTAAGCCATTGTGACTCTTATAGCCTCACCTCACATCACTGCATTCAACTCCCGACAGAGCGACAGCCCTAGCCAGCCCTCACCTCATTCATCTCTCGACGGAGAGTGACATCCCTATTTGTCCTCATTGTATTCGAGCTCTCGACAGAGAGCGAAAACCCTAGCCCCACCAATAGAGGACCGACAACCCTAGTCCCTGAAACAGAAGATTTCTAGAGAGAAACAACCCTATCCCACAGTGCAACAGAGTAGGCTCTAGTGATAGAGGATATCCCACCTATACCAGCAATGCCACCAAAATCAGTAATTTTTTCTAATCCTTTACAGCCCCAGCTTAGGAATTGAAGGTTCTTGAGTTTTTGGTTTAATTCTTGGACTAAAAACTATGTTCATAGCTAAGATCTATTCACCTTATAGCTAATCTTGTTATGATTATAGATCAGTTAAAATCTCTGATATACTCTTATAAATTATATAGAATTCCGTTAACACTATACTTTAATACTAATTTATCACATATATAGGTCTGTGCCAACTCCCACCCCTATCTCATTGTGACTCCCATGCTTTTCCCGGTAAAACCAATCGACGATTCTCGCTTGCTCGGAGGGGCAAGCAAAATCGATTCTTTCAATTTTGGGAGCAAAAAGTACAGGGAAAAGATCAAATAAAATTCCCTATGGAGCAGAAAAAAATAATTTGGTGGTCTAGTCAACCTACTTCTCGTACACGACAACATGGAAAGATCTATATAATATGCAAACAATATGGAATTACTTTAACACTATAGGTTGATACAGTCGCTACCTCCATTATGTACTTCATGCTTTTCTTCTAAACAGTAAATATGCAATTGTATTAATTAACCGAATAACCTAACTCTCTACTATAAGGATAAATTATCAGTAGTTGGGCTCTTGGACCTACAACCTACCTCTGTATAGTTCCATAGTTAAATCTGAATCACCATTTTTTTTACTCATCTTCAATTGTTTAAAGACTTGCCTAAAGGTTACAATTTTTCGACTGTATCAATCAATATCCATGAGTTATTCTAAGGTTGAACCAACGACTCTGCACATAGATCCATCCTCTTATTGTTTTGCTTCATTCATATAAATTCAAATAACTATTTTTGTGAACAACTTCAACATTTTTCCAATTACTTAATTGATGGCCCCATTTTCTTTTAATTGTATGCGTCAACTCCATCCTTTGTATGTTCCTCCTTCCCTCGATCTAAATTCAATGACCTGTGATATTTTACCCTATAGATTCTTCTCTATGCTTTTTCTTCTTGATCTCCCTGTCAATTGTTGGTGTAGTGTACCAATTGCTCTGATACCAATTTGTAGTGTACCAATTCACTACCCAGGTTCACCCAAACCTCTCCATTAAACATTCATTACATGGATGTAAAAACAAATGCATTTAACCAGAATTAAACACACTTAATTCACAGAGTAAAATATATATAAGTTATTGTTACCATTAACAAACCATAGCATGCAGCAGTAATTCATTTACACAGCGGAAAACATGATACAAACAGCACAGTCATGTCAAATGTGTTAAAACATAACTCAGATTACTTATCTTTTATCTGTTGTAGCATTCACCAACCAAGTGCAGGCCTTCCACGAACCTCCCAGACTTAGACCACACTGTTCATCATCTCAACAGTAGGTCACCCCCGAGCTGGGACCGAGCTCCACCCCAAGGCAAGGAATCTAGACTCAGGATGAGGTTACAGGGAAGACAACATATACACATTCCATAGGAAGAAGCTCTCCCAGGAATCTCCCACGCTCACTGCACACAGACCCTCTTTCCCCACATGCATGTTCCACCCCAGGAGAGTGCACCTTCTCTGTCACCTAGACAGTCCTTCGGCTGCCAGTCTCCCTTACCTTGGGTTACA
>ML790631.1:119579-137526 GCA_009831015.1 Picea engelmannii | reverse complement strand
TCACACTATATAATATTAAGTCCCTAATAAAAATTAGGGTAGCTTTAGGGATACACAAGAGTAGTGATGCCCAATCTCAACAAAAAAGCCACTGCTCTTCACTTCTAGTTGGTTCTTTTCCAACTCAAGGAGGAAACCCTAAACATAAATTTACTAAGGCAAGGATACTTAGATATTCAAGAAGTTCCATGAAATATAAGAACAAAATTAGAGTGATTGAATCTAATTAGAGTGATTGTAGATAAATCAGTAATCTTTTTACTCTATCAAAAGTGGATAAACCATAAAATCTTTCAAAGGAGTTAAAATAAACCATAAAATTTGATTTAAGGAGTGAAAATAAACCATAAAATAGTTCAATAGCACCAAATTACTAAATCACACAGAAAAATTTTAAGTACTAACCTTCAAAATCTCAGCTATGTAGAGTATGATCAATTCAATGTTTCTCTTCTTGGAAGAGAATTGAAATCAAGATTTCATAAAAAACCAGAACACCATTGCATCAGAACACCCGAATGATTTTCGCAACTGTAGAAAATGATTGTCGCAACTATAGCAAATTTGTCGTAACTGAGATATATATAGGATTGATTTGTCGTAAATGACAGTTGATTCTCACACGTACCATTGTTGGTCGCTATAGCGACTAACTGGGGGTTGGTCGCTCTACCGACCAACTTGGAAGGTTGGTCGCTACAACGACCAACATCTGGACCCCGAAAAAAAAAGTATGTTTAGTCCAAAAAAAGAAAAAAAAAATACGACGAAATTTTAAACCGTCGTAATTTGCGCCCAATGTAGTAGTGCTTGGTTTTGAACCATGCCGACACGGAAGTCTATAATGTTGTCACTTCTGGTGATCAATTATTAATAGAAATACTCCTTTCTTGTCCTATTGGTATCTTACAAATATATGATTATTATCCATGGGCGTGTTTGTAATGTTTATTAATGGATTGTGCTATCTGATGTGCTAACCCCTTTTATATCATCACTATGTACTTGGTCTGCTATTTGGTTGAGAACTTCTTGCAGGTATAAAGATTTGGGTCAAAGTGCTCAACGGTGGAACATCATCAAACGTTGGATCGAGGTAGACCTCTTTCTTATATTGCACATTAGTTTATATAGCACCTGTTGGAATTGAGTTGATTTCTGCAGTCATACCTGTCTATTGTGGTTTACCC
The DNA here is from genome assembly GCA_009831015.1 of Picea engelmannii. NCBI lineage: Eukaryota > Viridiplantae > Streptophyta > Pinopsida > Pinales > Pinaceae > Picea > Picea engelmannii. Next base: position 136,336 of record ML790631.1, on the reverse strand, counting down.
TTGGCCATAGAGAGTTTTTCCGTAGTGGAGTTGCATTCAAAAATGTAAACCATTGAATTTGAAGAGGATGGGATGAAGAGTTACCTGATCCAGACGATTCGTGATTCTGTTGCCTATCGCTCCCGCAATCGTCGTTTGAATCCTGGAGGTATTTTAGTCCAAATTGCACTATTTGGGTAAAAATAAAAATGATATAGTAATTTTTTATTTTATTAATATTTATAAGTTATTTTTACCCACTTGATATAGTTTTACGCTATTGTTTCGCATAACGGACTAATTCAAGAATGGTTTTAAGCTGGTTTTTGCAGTTTTGACTCAATTTTCTTGTGGATTTCAACATCATAGTTGATCGTTCGTCTCCTCGGGCAGGTATATTCATAACCTAGCATATAGGATAGGTATCTACTCCATCGTGCATTTTTGCATTATCCTTCAACTACTGCTTTTTATGCCTTAGGTATGAACCCATTTATTGCGACGCATAACCCCCCATCTGTTATTAATAACATCATTAATAAATGGTAGAGACTTACCAAACATGGGTACCCTAGTTAGAACCTCTTTGTCATTTGGTGCCCATGCCGAGTTTTTTCTTAGGACCGGGAGTCCATTATAATTCAATACATGACTGTATGATGAGCCTCATTTCTCATTTATGCACATGTGGCCTTATTACCCACGGACTCCCAAAAACGAGCCTCAGTTAAGCTCTTTTCCGGCTTGCCCAAAAACTGAAAAGATCGCCAAGTGATTTATCCCTTTCATGCTTGTTAAAGTTGGATTTGAAAGTTCATGAGTCTTAGTTAAGCTCTTTTCCGACTCGCTACCAAAAATTGAAAAGATTGCCAAGTGAACTTGTCTTTTTCACACTCGTAAATTGGATTTGAAAAGACGTCTATTTGGCACAAGTTTACCCCTTTTTCACACCAAGTAGACTAAAAGATATAAAAAAGAACATTTTTTGGCATTAAGTTGTGATTTCATCTCATTCCCTCGCTTGCAATATTGAGCCTTTAGTCGATTCTTGCTTTGCATTATAAATCGTTGCCTAAGCAGTTTGCATCCTCAACCAAGCAAAGCCTTGTTTATATCCTTCGCAATTTGACACCCTATACCCTGGAGGGAACATCACCCCAGGTGTCCATCTCCCACATGAATTTCCTTGCATTAAGAATAGGTACGTTCCATTGCTGGAACTAGTTTTGCTTACTTGCGACACCCATTCCCTCCTCTGTATCATAGCATTCATTTGTTATGAAAAAACAAAAAAAGACGAGTGGGAAGGGAGTACTATATTGTAATTGGCAGCAGCCGTGTCGCCTTTGAAAAGGGCACAAAGTTATCGAGCCCTTGTGTCATATAACTTTGGGTTTAGCATGGCCTTAGGAAGTTGATCTCACTACAAAGTTTTATCTACCACTGGTTACTCTTCCAGTCCCTATAGAGAAAGTTATTGATGCCTCCTGCATCTAATTGCCACATCATTCAATCCATGTTGCCGGAGTCCACCATATGTCCCATGCTCTTGTTCAAAGGAAGTCTATCAACCTGTGTTGGTCACTCCTCATAAATCTTGACTTTGCATGTCGGCCATACCCTCAGTTTGTCTCAGAATCACATGATAGTTTTGTCTTATCATGCACCCTGGGCCTACTTTCATCATTGGTAGATCACCTTGAACCCAGCAATCGACATTTCATCATTGGTCATTGATTGGGTGGTTTCCCTTGTGTTCGACGAAAAGAAATTTATTCACACTTTGGGATTCGTGCAATGTCTTGGATGCCATTAGCCTTATTGGTGGTTTCCTCACCTTTGTCAACAGTTTTTTCATCATTGGTTGTTATTCAGAGGATCCTTTTCGTGTACTGCTTGCATTTGGCACACGCAAAATACACGCAGGGTCGTCGGTTCATGAACATGTTCTTCGTCCGATCTCCACCAAATCATGAAGCTCCTGATTTGTTCCTCATGCTGACTGATGAGAGATGCCTCAATGCTCTCCTTTCAACGGATCTCTTTCCATCGACTTCAGCTCATTTATTCTGGATATGGGACCTAGAGTTTTATGAGTACCTTGAGGCTTGCAGTCATTAGTGGCAGGCTCTCTCGCCATTGACAGATGGGAATACATCAATGTCTCCCAATCAATGGATTTCTCAAGTGTTCGACATCGACTCCTTTTTAACACTTGTAGGAATGTACTTGGTGCCTTGATATCTACTTTCATTATTGGTAGGTTGTCTCGCGTTTGTTAACGATATACCTCAATGACTGGTAATCAAACGATGTCTCATCGTGTTCGACCTCAACTCCTTTATTCACATGATGTAGACTTTCACCTTTGGCGAATAGTGTAGAAGACTTGAAGACATCACTATGTGGTCGCAGCTTTCATGAGTTGTTGCTCCCCCTTCATTGGACCAGTACCTATTTGACTGCAGTGATCATGGGAGATTAGATTGTACTTCCTGGTATACAGATATCTTCAGATTGATTTTGAGACTAGTTTGACTGGGCCGTGTTCATGACTATGACAGCTTTTGGCATGTAACCGCATTTGTATTTACCTATTCATGGCCATGAACACTTGTTTGGTATATTTTCCACATGGATATGCATTGTATTATTGGCAGCCATGTATGCAAATTCAGTACATAATGTAATGAGCAATTGAGTTCGTCTAGATGGTTCTCTACCACTCCACTTCTGGGTTATTTATAATGTATTTCGGCCATCACAGATACTCCTCTAATCTCACAAATTAGGGGGCATATGTTATAGCAAGATTTGCCTCACCATTGTTATCTTGCACAGAGGGCCTTTCTCCATTTGCCTATGTAGATTTATCATCCCTTTTTGATGAATTTGGAGCTAAAAATATACATTTTTCCACATATACGCTCCCTATCAGTTATACAAGATGCATATACACTTGTTGCTCCACTACATCTCGCGTATATCGGGATTTGTGCCAGAAAATACAAAATGAGGTCGGGTTCCCATGTCACGATAGAAGATCTCTGATCCTTGGCCTTCCATATATTGGAAACATTTCGACTTGGCCCTTCAGTTGCATTATGAAGGCTATAAGAGCACAATTTTGAGCTATGGAAAAGAGGAGAAAGAATTCAACTTTGAGAGAAAAGTTGCTCTGGAGAAATTACTTGATATTGAGTCTGCATCCCTTTGTCCCTCAAGTCTGAACACAGTGTTCAGCCCCCAATCTCTTTCCCTGTTGTTGAGAGGGCCTCATTGCCTCTTTCCTATGAGATTGCCTTTGGTGGAGGATTGAAGTGGTGGAGACCCAGTTGGAAGGAACTTGGTTTCTTGGTTTCGAACCGTGTCGAAATGGAAGTCTGTAATGTTGTCACTTATGTTGATCAATTATTAATAGAAATACTCCTTTCCCATCCTATTGGTATCTTGCAAATATATGATTATTATCCATGGGCATGTTTGTAATGTTTATTAATGGATTATGTTATCTGATGTGCTAACCCCTTTTATATCATCACTATGTACTTGCTCTTCTAGTTGGTTGAGAACTTCTTGCAGGTATAAATCTTTGGGTCAAGGTGCTCAACGGTGGAACATCATCAAACGTTGGATCGAGGTAGGCCTCTTTCTTATATTGCACATTAGTTTATATAGCACATGTTGGAATTGAGTTGATTTCTGCAGTCATACTTGTCTGTTGTCGTTTACCCTTGGCCATAGAGAGTTTTTCAATTGTAACACTTAATGAATGTGCCAACATTCGTGGCCACATTCATACCTAATGCACCTTTGCATTGATTTTAAGTTTCCCACACTTTATGACAAGTACTTTGTCATGGTGTGTTGGAGCTTAGCCAAGATTTTTACCATGTGGTTTATTCATTCCCATTCATTGTTGCAGCAGGACTGTGCTTCCGGATACAGGATGATCACGATTCCAATTCAATACATATGAAACTAGAAGTTTCACATGAATTCCTTTAAGCATTCCTCCTTCATTAATAACCAGGGTGCCAACACTCATGGCCACCCAAATTTGGTTTTCTCTAACACCTATACAATGTAAGTAGAGATGTTGGAAGGTCCTCCTTCCGCAATGGAAATCCATTGTTTGTCCTTTATGCAAACATGCATTTCTTGGAAGCAATTCCATGCAACGTGCTACCTATGAGCACTTTTGTTTCCAATCATTCCTTGATTGGTCCATGTATTCATGACATATCAGTTCATGAATTATTCCTAGGATTACAATCAGTCTTTACTACCAAAGGTTGACACTTCCATCATTCAGGTTCTCCTTCCTGAATCATACCCTACTTGTGTATCCAAGGCATACAACTGCCTTTCAATGTTCCATACATAACATTAAGACCGTAAAATACTTCAGAAGGGATTCTTACCCAATCCCTTCATACCTTGTACCACATAGGCATGAACATTTTTATACCTGTTTTGGTTGTTAGCACCCCCTCTAATATTATCCCATCAGTGGTGCTCCATGGGGACTTTTAAAGTCCCTTCAATCAACAATAACCTTCTCATAGTCATCCTCTAATTGAGGTTGTTCATTATTGGAAATTGTCTTTCTCAACATTTCCAATCTATTTCTTTCTAAACATGACATACATCATAAACACATTAGTCGTCATGTAAATTAAAAATGCAAGTACCATAGCATTTAAATTAATAAAACATTTTCAGACATGTCCTAGCATATCTGTATGCACTTCATCACGTTATCCTTAATGTTTTCATGAGTGCAATACCGACAGTTCTCAACTGTTTTTGCAGTAATACAATCCTCATCACTACGGTGTCAAAACATTTACTTTCATTAGCGTACTAGCTTTCTCATCCCAGGGAAAAACATAATATACATCAAGAAAAGAATTGAGGCTCTCCCCTTCTTCAAATTCTTCCTACATCACCTGGGACTTTTCAGCCCAGCTGAGTTATTTCTAAGGCCTCATTGTCTTTTCTTTGCTTTAGCAACTTACTCCTTGTTGGGATCTTCCTGCTCTTTTCCTTGAGCAGCCTTGGTTAGGCCTCACCCTAACCTTTTTGGAATACAGCAGCATGCTTTAATAGAAAATGTTTTGTTCATAATGGATCATGAACCTGTGCATCCTACACATTACCATTCGGTTATCAAAATGGTCAATATTCATTTATTAGTCTTCTATTCCTTATATGATGTTTTTCAAAATGTAATCCAGGATTCTGGTATATGTATATATATAAGTTTGTGGCTCACTGCTTAATTCTCAGCAGTCATTAAGGTTGTGACTTTGTTTTCCCGACAGAGTCTTCACATAGTTCCTCCACAAGGAACTCCTTCAGCGTGCAACTTCCTTATTGCATATCCATCACTATTTGTGATGGCCTCAACCTTGAGTTAGCTTCAGCAGTTTACCAAATATCCCATAAGGAATATAAACATGCATCTTTGTCATGTACCCAAATTATGTATCCATACATATTCTGGTTTTGTTAACTTGCATCCATGATGTACTTAACCATATTCATAATCCTAAACCTGCCTATAGCGGTCATAGGTATGTTTCACAACCCACCTACATCTCTACCTTTAAGATCAATCAACTCAGGATTGTTCATAATCCTTCTCATGTGATTCTCAAAGGCATAATCATTTGCCTCTTATTATGACAACAGAGCATATTTGCTCATTTACCCTTTTTATCTAATTATATTAGTATTTCCTGAGGAAAGGGAATACATTCCCCCTCGAGATATTATGTGGAACATAACTTTCATGACTCTTTGGAATGGAGTCAACCATGCATCCATAGTATTCATTTATTTTGGACAAGAGCAATTTTTGTTTTATATTTCACTCATCAAGGAAACCATGTCGTATCTATAGCTATACTCGTACATCATACATGTGCATCACTTGCACATTCAATATTGTTCATACCTAACTGGTATTAATATCAGGCTTCATATTAGGAAGCTCCACAATGCATTAAACCTATGCACTCAAGCATAATTAAACACGGATAAGTATTCATCCTGCTAGCTTATTGCTTGCACTTTTTCCATGTCATTCACACACATGGACATATCAGGATTGTATATCCTTTTTCCCAAGGATCTTCCAATCATCCTTATGATCATGTATACACATTCGTGTATAAGTAGATGCATCTCTTGCACCTTTTTGTTAAGGTTTAAGCTATTATTAGGTTTCTTTTCAATTTACTAGATAACCATAGCATAGATATACACAATCACAAGAGACACATCATTTATCCTGGGAAACCCTCATGGGGGAGAAAACCCAACAAAAACTTCATTAATATAGATAGCCAATACAATGCCAAGAGAATAAACCAAACACTACAGAAATTCCTCTCCCAAGAATGTGCCTCTCTCTCTCTTCCTTCTTCTCCAACTACAGCTCCAAACTTCCGGTCCGATGAAAAAATGAGTGAGTGAGAAAATGAGGCGTTGGCCTCCTTTATTTATACAATTTGGAAGGTGTGAACAGAAGTGTCTTTTCACTTACAGGATCAACTTCTCATTCTAGGTGGTTATAACCACCTTAATTTAATCTGGGGGCTGACTTCTCATTCTGCCTATTACAATTAGGGTTTGACTAATCCGCAAAAGGGGATTTGGTCATTTACAATTACCAACATGATCAATCCACAAAAGGGGATTGATCTAATGAATAATACATCAATAATAAATAGAATACTCTTTGCAGTTACAATATTTCAACACTCCCCCTTAACAAGAAGGGTATTCTACAACAACATCAGGCGAGAGAGAGGGCAACATCATCAACAACATCTTGGAACACTGACTGGTGTATCTATAAATCATCGGAAGTTTTTCTCATCATTCACAGCAGGGAGTTGGAGTAGCATCATGATCTTCTTTAGCATGAGGCTAAAGTAATATCATCAATATCTTTAGCATGAGGCTAAAGTAACATCATCATCTTTAGCATTAAAGCTGAAATAACATCATCATCATCATCTTCAGCAAGAAGCTGGAGTGGCATCATCAACATCATCTTTAGCCAGAAGCTGAAGTAACATCATCATCATCATCTTAAGCAAGAAGCTGAAGTGGAATCATCAGCATTTGCATCAACATGGATTAGTATAACACTAATACATCATCATCATCAATAACAACAACTACACAGCACAAAGGCTAGAGCATCATCAACATCAACACTAGGTTGAGAGTCTCCAACACAAAGTTGGCATTACGGCACGAGGCTGGCACATCATCAAAGCACGAGGCCGACACATCATCACAACATGAGGTTGGCACATCATCACAGCACAAGGTTGGCATGGCATCAGCACAAGGCTGGCATCACAGCACTAGGTTGGCACATCAACACAACATGAGACTGGAATATCATCAGCATGAAGCTGGCATCACAACAATTAAGCTGACACATCTACACGGCACGAGGTTGCAATATCATCAACACGAGGCTAGCATCACAACAATTAAGCTAGCACATCATCACAACAATCAAGTTGGCACATCATCATAGCAATTAAGTTGGCACGTCTACACAACACGAGGCTGGAATATCATCAACACGAGGCTGGCATCACAACAATTAAGCTGGCACATCATCACAGTAATTAAGCTAGCACATCATCACAACAATTAAGTTGGCACATCACAACAACATCAGCATGAAGCTGGAAATCTTCAGCACTAGGCTGGCATCACAACACTACTCCCCCTTTCGAGGGAGGTCCTTTCGGACTACACCAAGATTTTCTCGAAAGTACTCAAACTTTACACGATATAGAGGCTTGGTCAACACATCAGCAACATGTTCATCCGTGCTAACATACTGGAGCTTTATGGCTCCTCTTTGCACCATATCACGAATGAAGTGATATCGGATCTCTATGTGCTTCGACTCATCATGGAACACATGGTTCTCCATAATCTTTATACAACTTGGTTATCACATAGAATCACAGTGGCTTCCATCTCCAGATCAAATGGATCTGTCAACAACATCCGAAGCCATATGGTTTCACTACTGGAAAAACATGCAACAATGTATTCCGCTCCTGCCATGCTCAGAGCACTGTTGAATTTCTCCCTACTCTCCCATGAAGTCGTGGTTGACATTAGACTAAAACAACATCCTGAAGTGCTCTTTTTATCAGAAGAACTTCCAGCTCAATCTGAATCGGTGTAACCACTTAGTCTGAATTCATGATCTCTAGTATAATAGAGACCAAAATCCAACGTATCATTAAGGTATCTCATCATATGTTTTGCAGCAACAATGTGAGCACGTCTGGGTTCTACCAAATACCGACTCAAGGAAAAACATATATCTAGCCTGGTATTCGTCAGACATATCATTGAAACAATAATCTGTCTGTATAGAGTAGCATCAACCAATTCTGACGAGGTATCTACCAGGAGCTCCAACTTCGTTTTCATGGGTGTGTACATGGATTTACATTTCAACATGTCAAACCTCTCCATTTTAACTGCATACTTCCCTTGGTTAAGGAAGCTCTTCTCTGTGCTCTGCCAAACTTCAAGACCTAAGAGATAATGCATTTAGGTCTTCCATCAAACTCTGTAGCGAGCTTCCTCTGCAATATGTGATGATATTTTCTTTATCTTGTCAAGAACACATCATCTACATATCGTAGTAACATCATTGGCTCATCATTTATAACCTTGAGATAAAGGTTAGAATCAACTTTACTCTTGGTAAAGCCCAACCTCTTCAGGAAATTGTAAATCAAGATCTAGGAGTTTGCTTCAACACGTACAGATCTTCCTTCAACCTGCAGACATGAGTCTTTCTATCTTCAATCTTCAAACCAAATTTTCACATTACATTGTACAAATCCGGTACACTTGCTCAGCTGCAACTCAATCTGCACAAACATGTACTAGCTCTATGTGCTCTCCGCAAAGCACTATCTGTCTCACTGCATGAGAGTATGTCCTCTCCTCTTTCTACAATTGTTCCTTCTGGAATTGTGACTCTGCACCTGCAGTTGTTCTGAGGTTGAGAATGATTGATTCATCCTCACTGTGGCTGCTAAAATCTGAGAGTAACTCCTCTTATTCTATCACTGCAACATATTTATCTGAAACTGAGAGCGGCTCAATAATTGATACAGAAGGTAGCTCGTCTTCTTTCATGTATTTAACTCTATATTTTATTGTAGTCATGTCTCTGTGACCCAACTAATGTAATGCACCAACTGCCACTCAATTTTAAATATGGGGATTGCTCCCCCTGCATCTCATACTATATATGAATCCTGGTTGTTCTGGTTGTCTTCATAAATATTTAATTACTGGACTAAGTGTCTCATCATAGTCTTCTCCCTCTTGCTGGGAGAATCCTCTAGACACATCAAGATTTTATACATCTGCAACATTCTTGATTTGTATAGATCAATCTTGGAAGTAAATACTGACTTCTCTCTTAGTCTCACGGAAGAATCCATATCCTAGTCTTTATGACTCGCTTCCTTTTTTGTTACTGAAATAAGGGAATCTTCCCAGGAGATTTCATATCTCCTAGAAGTTTCTGAAGCTACGATCTAGTCTTCTCACGGTATCTGTCTCCCAGTCCTGGAAATTGTCTCTTCATCTGATCCTTTCTGAGATCAAGCTTACTCTCGATTACTTCTGAGTATACAAGGACTTCATCTTACAAGGTATACTTGGTGTTGAATACCAAGTCTAAATATAAAACATAGAGTCAGGCTACAAACGAGTTCTGCTTCCCGTCAAGGTGGCTTCATTAACCTTTGAACAATTATGTTGTGATTTCTTGTTCTAATGTTCGGTCATCTTTGGAGCCTTCTGCTCCTTTCAATCAATCTTCATATGAGATACTCTAAATCTCGAAAGATAGCTTCTCCTTCATCTTCTTTGGTACATGAGTGTATATGGTCATGTACATAGTCTGCTTCATGTCTCATCTAATATGTTGCCTTCTACAACCTTCACTATAGCTTCATCAGGGTTATCACCAGTGACCTGAAACAAGGTCAACAAAATAGCAAGCAAGAATAATATCCTTTTGATAATAGTAGATAAAACAATAGCACGAATAATCATCACAGTAGCTCCTTTAGAGCTATCACCTGTGGCATGTCTGAAGCAAAGATCAAAAGTAAGAAATACAATATGAAATGAGGTCAACACTCTTATAGTGTTGTGATCAAACATTCCTCCATGGAACCCTGGAACTAACAGAGGAGGTTTCTCCTAGAGGAGATGTTAGTTGTATCAGGAAAATGATTACATTAAGCATTTATCTCAATATTCTCACGTGTTACCAAGTATAATACTTTTCAAGGACTGTTATCTCAACTATAGTGTTTACTTGTAAAGGGGTAGTCATCAACTTGTCATGTGCAACTTTGAATCTTATCAACTTAATTAATCAAACCTGGAACCTAGAGCCTTGTCCTTAAGAATGAGTGTGTTTCTTTTCTTCCAAGTCTCCTTCACTCAAGATGACGAGTGCTTTCTTCAAGATATCTTATGTACTAAGACAATATGTTATCTTGACAGAAGGTTGGGTTAGAGGATAAACTCTATGATCTCAAATTTAATCCATCTAATACTTTTACTTTAATTTTTGACCAAATGTTAGTATGATGGTCATAGCTTCAACATGCAATGCTAATCAAATAATGTCATATCAAATAGATGCATATCAGAATAATCAAACCTGGGTTGCATTATGCCTCTGAATGTGTTGGATCTTGATATCCTTCTAGATCTATGGAAAGTTATCCCTTCTCCTGCAAATACCCTTTAAAGCTTAACAATTTAAACATATGTGAGTACATACCTCTAATAGCATTTGCAGGTAGTGGCACCATCTGGTAGCAGCGATAATAATTACCAACCCCTTTTAAAACTTCAAGGGTGATTGCAACTAGTACTGCAACTGATACTTCAACTGATATTGCAACTCATTATGTAATTGCAATTGCAACTTAGAGTTTTATGAGGAAACCCTAATTTTTTCAAACTTCAAATTTTGAAATTTCGATCCAGGGGCTAGATGTGTTGAGATGAGGCCAGTAAGATGGTACAGTCAGATTTCTGAAAATCCAAAAATTTTCCCCTCAACCTTGATTAGCGGATTTCTGGACTGGTGCTTCTAGTTTTCTGGTACTTCTGGTTTTTTGGTACTTCTGGTACTCTGGTACTTCTGGTTTTCTGGTACTTCTGGTACTTTGTGAAAACTAGGGTTTCACTTTTCGGGAGATATACCCACTGAAAAGGTGCGATGAAGGTGCCAAAGAGTTCCTTGGGCTAGGGCACACTTTTCTAGATGACTTTGAGGCTGAAAACCTTCTTCAATAAAAATCCCTAAATTTCATGTACGACAAAAGTGACATTTTTCTTCTTCTTCTGAAAGATGCTCTCTTCAGCTTAGCTCTGATACCATGTTAAGGTTTAAGCTATTATTAGGTTTCTTTTCAATTTACTAGATAACCATAGCATAGATAGGATTACTGAGAAATACACAATCACAAGAGACACATCATTTATCCTGGGAAACCATCATGGGGGAGAAAACCCAGCAAAAACTTCCTTAATATAGATAGCCAATACAATGCCAAGAGAATAAACCAAACACTAAAGAAAGTCCTCTCCCAAGAATGCACCTCTCTCTCTCTTCCTTCTTCTCCAACTGCAACTCCAAACTTGTGCTCTGATGAACAAGTGAGTGAGTGAGCAAATGAGGCGTTGGCCTCCTTTATTTATACAATCTGGCAGGTGTGAACAGAAGTGTCTTTTCACTGGCAGGGCCGACTTCTCATTCTGGGTGGTTATAACCACCTTAATTTAATCTGGAGGCCGACTTCTCATTCTTCCTATTACAATTAGGGTTTGACCAATCCACAAAAGGGGATTTGGTCATTTACAATGCCCAACATGATCAATCCACAAAAGGGGATTGATCTAATGAATAATACATCAATAATAAATAGAATATTCTTTGCAGTTACAATATTTCAACACTTTTTACCTCATGCATTTGCTTTATAGTTTAATTTCATCATTAGTGTCCTTTAGTTTGAGATTTCAGTCACTTACAAGACTAATCTCACATTCATATCTCCTATTGATGTTGCCTTCTCTCATGGAAATACCCAACGAGGGTCACTTTCCTCTTTATGTGACAACATCTAGCAAGAAAACCTTCTCGCCTCAACGTCCATAGGGTTTTACCCATCTCACTTTTCTCTGGTCATGAGGAGTTATATACTCTAATTTTAATTTAAAGAAGTAACTATAACTGCCAAGGATCCTACCTGATCTTATCATATTCCTTTAATCCCACAAAGGTATTAACCATTATATAATCCACCATCATTAGTGCCTGAAGTTCCAACTGCCCATGCTTAGAAGCAGTGTTACGAACACCAGGTCATCCATCCTTCAGGCTTCAGTTTCCCTTGACAGAACCCTGCCACCTTCATCTATCCACATTCAAGTCTTATTATAAATGTTAATTAGCATATCCCTACTCCAGTAAAAGTAGTTATCACTTAGACAAAGGGCTAAAGAAATTTTTCTGCTGAAATTCAAAAAGAATTCCCAAAATCACAAGTTCAATCTGCAGTCCTTCTCCTCAAGGAGTAAATGCAAATAAAAATACCTCCTTACATGACTCGTACATGAGCCCAAGTAGGCCAAGTGTTGTAACCATGCTCTGATACAAATTTTTAACACACCCACGATGGGGCATAAAAAATTTATCTTTTCTTAAAGGACAGATTCTTCGTTCATGGTTTCTAATTTGGAAAGTCGAGGAACCACTCTAACCTCTCGATCAAGGATCTTTGATTCTGAAGCCAAACAACTATGTAAGACCCTAATGGTCTCGCTCTATAATTAAATGCAAACCCCTTCGACTTCCGAGTGCAGGTCTAATGGTACCCGCGACCTTCCCCTTCATGCCTACGAAATCTCAGAGTCTGGGTGCTAGCTCCTTTTCTGATAAGCCCCTTCCTTGATATGACCTTGGGCGATGGCCTTACATAACCACACAATTGCGGGTGTGACCAAGGGTGGTTTGAAACCAAACTACTTTTTTCCCCACAATTCACCTTGAGCCTCCACGTGTCCTTTCTCCAAAACCATGGTCTAGATTGCGGCCCGCCCTCAACTTTTTAAAGTTCACGCACCTTCGGTCCCCATAATGCGACGGGACCGTCGATCTCACAACCTTGACGGTACTTCTGAATTGATGACTTAGATCTATCCTTTCTGAATCTATGGATAAGATCTAATCTTTCAAAATCAACGACTGTGATTTATTTCGTGATTCAAGTTTTGGGGGTTTCAACTCTCAACTTTCGCTTCCTCTGTCGGTAGCTATCTTCCGGAGTGGAAGATCTATTGAAACCTGTCCTCAACAAACGGATGGTTCTAATGAGCTCCAGCTCTCCGGCCTTCATGAGTTATTTCTCCTTCATTCACCCCTTTCTCCCAGATTTGTATATCGGACGCCACGCGTCTACTCCGATCAACGGTCTATATCCGCTCTCCACAAACACAAATCTCCGGAGTGAATCCTTCTGGAGTATCGGATATTTTAACACCTGTCCCCTCCAAATCAATGGCCCTGGTCCTCTTTGGGACTTCGGCACTTTTCAACCAAGACCAAGTCAATGGTCCTTCGACCTCCTCCTCGATCAACGATCAAGATTTCCTTTGGGACTTCGGCGCTTTCACCCACTGCTTTCCTCTAGAACCTCACGGTCTATCACCACACGTCTCTTTGGATTTGACGATCCAGATTCACTCTGGACTTCTGGTTTCGGGAAGTTCAACTCTCAACTGAAACCTTCGAAGTGATTCTTCTCGGAACCTTGGATCTGTTGACATGTACCTCCCCTGATGACCAACGGTCAGGATTTACTTCGGCTATTTAAAACTCTCCTTGACCACAAGATCTGACTCAGGGGTTGTGGATCTTGCACCACCTATCCCTCTTGGCAATGAATGGCCCCACTTCACTTCGGGACTTCGGGACTTTGGCCAATCAACCCTCATGTGCACACAAAGGTTAAAACTCGTGCACTTTACCTTAGATCAGATGACTATCGTCCCCTTGCGCTCAGATCCGACGGTTAGGATATGTTCCCTTCTCAGCACTTCTCCTATGCTTCCCTAAACGTTGATATAACGGTCCAGGATTCTCCCAACTTGGAAGAGTTTTGTAGATGTTCAAGGCCTCAACCTTCGCTCTTCCTACGAGCCTAACTATCTTGGGTCTCGCCTTTGCTCTTGAAAACGTTATCTCTTATGAGATTTTCGATTCTCTCAGACTGACAATATTGAAGGACTCTGTCACTCTGTGGATTCCTAAGGGACTCACAACCATCCCTCTCATAACTATTCAAGGCCCAGCGGTCATGATCCGACCAATACCGATGTGTCCGCCGATCGACGGTTCACAGTAATTGTGGGGCCCCAACGTGCGTGCTCTTTATTAGAGAGCTCAACCTTCGAAATTTGGAAAGTGCTCGCTCAACTCTGGTCTAATCCTAGTCATTGATCTTCCATCCCCAATGAAATCAACGACATGGGTTGATTACGGGTCGTGAATTAGCATGTTCGTTAAATTCACCTTCGCACTCCGCAATGATTCCCAACGGTCGATTAAATCGAGCGACTGGTTTTTGATTCGATAACTCCAGTGAGTATTTGAGTTGATCTAACAACTGGGATGGCCTCTCCTCCCGTTAAATAGCTCGCATCCATCTCCACGGTCAGATTCTTAAGTCATGGGTAGTTCTGGTAACTTGACTATCGTCTACCTCCTAGATCTGACGGTCAGGACGGTTCCCGAGTATCCTCATATCTAAGGTTCAGAGTTAACTTCGGGACTTTAGGAATTCTACCTCCCTTACAACAAACTCGCTCAATTTGTTGAACTTGCGAAGTCTGAATGACTCCAAGGGTTAACTCCAACACTCTTTCCCATATCCAACGGTCGCAACAGACCGTGGCTTCTTCCGAACAGATTTCATCTGTTCATCTTTCAAATAAGGGAACCTTCACTTTCGATACTTCAACCTCGCTACCCTTCCTAAGATTTGTTATCTCTAAAGGGCTTAAAATATTTGTGCTCTTTCTCTTGAACTTAACACTTGGAAGAATCCTTTCGTGCACCCCTTATGCTCATTCATCAACTCTAGAACTTAAGTTATTCTCGGTCTCTGCCTGCCTCACAGAGAGCCTTTGCATATGTGTACTATCTCTCATGATCTTTAATAGACTCCCTCCTCCAAGGGACTCACAACGACTAGGAGTGTCAACATGCGTACGTGAAACTGTGCCCAAGGTCGATGAACTCATAGTTCATGGATCTAGCTTAAACCACCACAGGGCGCAAGAATTTACGAATACAAAACATGTCCAATCCATACTTGCTTAAATACACAATTTAAATAGGAATGGAGCGATATAGTATAACCATTAACAAAACATACACATTTTTGGGTCCTTCACAGTATACCCCATTTCATTACATAATTACAACTTAATTTCACAGAGTATAAGAATACTTATCTATTAGAAGTTGTATCCAACCAACTGACTATGGGTGTGCGCCTTTCCACCCAACCATAGGCTCAGAGGCATTCATTCTTAGTACTTTGGCCACCCCCGTGCCAAGCCATGATATCACTAGGGAATTTATGCCATCTATGAGAGAAAATCTCTATGTCACAGCGACCCTGTGAGGTTTATCAGATGCTTCCTCAACATCAAGCTCATGTTCGGGTTCTCCAGGTCATGTTCTTGGCACTTCCTTTGGGTTCGTACATCTCTCTTAGGAGATTGTGTTCTCCTCCCGTGTCTCCATGTGTATCTTACCTTCCCTCCTCTGGAAGGTTTTCCTTCCTGTCCTGCTCCTTCTGTTAGAAGGAAGCTCGGGTCTGCAGGTCTTTGTGGTACTTCGAGTTGACATCCTGCAACTAGACCATGTTTCCATTCATGGGGATGGTTGATGATTCAACCACCGGTCCTTTCTTCATTAACTTATTTCTTTCCTCTAGAGATATCGTGGCTCATACTTCAAGGCTTCACCCCCAATAGTCAGTTATGGGCAGTTTAACAATAATACATTTACATTGTATGCATGTTATTAGTGCTAGAAGTTGCTCCTAGACTGCTATAAGGTCAAGCCTAGCACACCTTAGTTATTGCAAAGGTGTTTTGAGGGTTTTTATGGTTTGGTTTTTGAATAAGGTGGTTGAAAACTAGCTCAAGGTAATAAAATAAATGAGAAAATCAGAATAAGAACAGAAAATATCCTATTGACTAGTTAAAAGGTAGTCACATAGATGGATTAAACAAATAAGGAAAATAGAAAATGAAGTTTTCAATTTGTCAACTTCACACAAATTCTTATCTCAAAATATCATAAAGAAATAAGACCATCAACTTGAAATCAAAACTTGAAAATAATCACCACAACAAATTCTTTATTGTATTAATCAATAATCAAGAAAACAAATGCATTGCAGTTTGAATAATGAGATCAAGCATGAAGAAATAAAACAACGTAGAAAAGAGTGTCTAACCTGTTGGAAGATTGGTTGTTGTCATTGATGTCAACCCTAGTCATGGGTTTTGGACCGCAAGATTGATGAAGGTATTTGGACATGAAGGAAAATGCACATGCAGATACAACATCCATGGATGGATAGTATACATCATGTTGT
>ML790631.1:98889-112996 GCA_009831015.1 Picea engelmannii | reverse complement strand
GAAGGAGTAATAGCCTGATTATAATAATCAGTGTGCATTACTACACTTTCTCCTTTCATACAACCATGCACTACCGCAGGATTGAGAGTAATTGTGACTTTGAAGATTACTTTGTAATGGAGAGCAAGGTGTTAACTCTTATGTTGCATGGCTCCTATCAAGGCATCAACAAATTGAACATGTCTAGAGTCTGTGAGACATGCAAGAACTGAAGAATTTAATCCACGATAGGAGAGAGGAGTGATTCCTACTTGCACACATCCAAGGTGTAGGAATTTGTAACCAGAGAGGACATGTTTGTTCTGTCACTGACCACCAACCTAAAATCCTTGGCAATTGTTTGTTCTGTCACCAGCATCAGCATCTTCCCGATTTCCACCTCGTGACCATCAAAGTTCAGTGCAAACTCCATGGAGACCTGCTCATCATAACCTTGAAAAGTGGTAAGGAATTCAAACCACCCGGCATCTCTGAACCTTTGAGCCATCTTAGGATAAGCTTTGAGGAGTTCAGCACCCTCGGGTTCTAATATTACTACTTCTCCACTCCTCTTAGGCGCCATTAAAACACAATGCTAAAACTAGCATGATTCGAATTCCGAATTTTCCACCTGCAATATGTTAGTATATAATCGTTCTTCTGAGCAAATACCTACGCCTAAAATTCAACAAAATCAAACATAGAATGACAGGTTCAATATAATGATCGTTGAGAATTGGGCGATTTGAAATGAGTCCTTTGCGGGTACAGAGCAATCCGATCATGAAATGGTTTGAATCACTAAATGATTCCAAAGCTACTGTGGGACACATGTGAACTCTCAAACCACAATCTGTGTCATCATAACGAAATCTGGGTGACGGGCGCATATCAAGGCATGATTATCTTTGTGGTACGGGTATAAGGCTATTCCCATAGCGTTATTAATGACTTAGCATAATTTGAATTTGTAAAGTTCAAATAGGCATATAAAGTGACACATCATTTAAAACCATGTCTTACAACTCCAAACTTAGATAAATTACTCAAAAATTGAAATGCAAACCCTAAGACACTAAAAACAATGATCAAAATCAACTGGAAGAAGATAATGAAGTGCGGGTAAGAAGGGTTTGGGATTAAGGTTTCTCACACTAGATCAAAAGAAAAATTAGAGACTAACACTAGCTCCTTCTGGGGAATGATTCTCTCCCCGTGAGGCACCAAGAACAAGTAGACCATTGTGCCTTTTCCTCTATGCATTCATGCAATGCAACCTGCAAACTTTTTTCTCTGCAAACATTCACATTCTTTTGTGTTGTGCCTAGTCCATTGGGTTATGGAGTCAATCAATATCATTCAAATCTGGCCCAAACTTCTGCAAATATGCTCCTCATTTGAATCCAAAACTACCCTTGTCAATAGTGCTTTATATGCATTGGGCATGGAGTCTTTATTTCAAAACTGAAACCAAATTTTATGTTGCAAACTAACAGACTAAAAATAATCTCATACTTGATGGCGAGCTTATTCTTCTATCTATTCCTACTTCTAACCAATAAAAAATGGCTCATCATGTGACATCATGCTTCCAATGAAGCCATGATAACATCAAACCATTTACCAAAGCTCTTTCAACATAGATATAAATTAGAGAAGAATTCTTTATGTGTAACCGAATTTTAATTTGTAACACATACCTACAACCCTCGTCTGATTTAATTCCAAAAATAGCAAGGCTAAAATCTTCTGAGAAACATAAATCGACATAGATGGCTACCGGATCATAGAAAGAAGTAGATTGATAACTGAAAATGGTTACCTTTGCTTGTTGCTCGATACTTCCATATATTGGTTTTGATTGTACATGAAAAATGGGCATAATGTTCTCATAAACCTGTTGATCAAATCTGACATTGCCATATGCTACCTCATATATATGTTCTTGATGAGCAGCCTCTTGATTTTCCTTCTTAATCACATGTAACAACATATCATAGGAATCCACTTGAAGGAGTTGAGGAAAGACATCTTCTTCAACTATTTTTTCATTCAGATCTAAGACAACAGGTGCATCAGAAACGAAATCTAATTCATTCACAACTATGCAGTCATCTTTCCTATTATCAATTAGATTTGGAAAATCTTCCTCAACAACATGATTTTCATTCTTCCAATCAGAAGAAACATTTTCTTTCTGTTGAATATGCTTATCAAATTCATCACAACAATTTTCAAAAAGACTTTCAGCTGAAAAATCTTGTTTACAAAATATATTGAAAGCATTATGAAAACTTGCCAATGAGTTAATACTTGAAGCTGGAAGAGATCTGCACTAGTCAAGGGTTGCTCCCTTCAATGAGTATCTGAAAAGCTTGATCTTGACATCCTCATGCACAATCTGACGTTCATGAATAAACTCGTGAAAATCTAGCAGATGCTCAGCCGGAACCTCCCAATCTCCGCTTTTAAATGTAGGAAGGGTACCTTCCCATTCATCTTTGCTAGGAATTGGGTTTGGAAAACCAATGACATCTGAAAAATCATAAAAAACAAACCTTTGAGCCAAAATGGCTTCCATGCTTCGATCCCCAGTGGAGTCGTCTTTTAATCTTTAAACAGGGGATTTGCCATGGTGAAAGATCTACAGTCATGTATCTGTCCCCTTCCTTTTCACCATCAAGAAGCGGATCTGATCGTTGTCGTTCTCCCAGGGATAAATACTTCGTGTCTCCGTCCCCGGCAACGGCGCCAAAAATGTTAGTGCTAGAAGTTGCTCCTAGACTGCTATAGGTTCAAGCCTAGCACACCTTAGTTATTGCAAAGGTGTTTTGAGGGTTTTTATGGTTTGGTTTTTGAATAAGGTGGTTGAAAATTGGCTCAAGGTAATGAAATAAATGAGAAAATCAGAATAAGAACAGAAAATATCCTATTGACTGGTTAAAGGTAGTCACATAGATGGATTAAACAAATAAGGAAAATAGAAAATGAAGTTTTCAATTTGTCAACTTCACGCAAATTCTTATCTCAAAATATCATTAAGAAATAAGACCATCAACCTGAAATCAAAACTTGAAAATAATCACCAAAGCAAATTCTTTATTGTATTAATCAATAATCAAGAAAACAAATGCATTGCAGTTTGAATAATGAGATCAAGCATGAAGAAAGAAAACATAGTAGAAAAGAGTGTCTAACCATCCATATGCCTTTGCTATTAAGTGTCAAATAGAATAATAATGCCTTACAAGGAGTTTCATAATAAGTCCTTTGGATCTCCAATTTCCCCCCTCCCTTAACTTCTCATTCTACAGAGTTTATATAGAAACAATACATAATTATCAAGATCCAAAAGAAAAGGATCTGGAAACCTCCTCGTCTATATTTAGTTTCTTGTTTCAAATAATCAAGGAGAAGATCCAATCTGATCTCCAATTCGAATTGATGAGGTCGCTTGTCAATTGTTGTCCATGAGATTTTTCAGGAAAACAAATCTGGTAAATTCCTTAAAAATAGGGTCCAACAATCTCTTTGTATCTCTTAAATGGTGATAGTTATGTAAAAACTGAGAGAGTTTTTTGTGAAGGGGCATGTTCCCAACAAAAACCTCTTTTTGTTTCATCAAATTCATCTCCATATGCTCTGCAACCTCTCTTGAAGAAAAAGACTAAAACATGTAAAAATAACAGAGTATTTCCTGTAGCTTTATCAGAAAATTAGCCCTCAAAGATCAATTTGAATCTCTTAAAATGTGATTGTTGTGTAAAAACTGAGAGAGGTTTTTGTGAAGGGTCATGTTCCCAACAAAAACCTTTTTTGGTTTCATCAAATTCATATCCAACTGTTCTGCAACCTCTCTTGAAGAAAAAGGCTATAACAGGTAAAAAACAGAGTATTTCCTGTAGCTTTTCTGGTTCTGCAAAATAATAGCCTTTGTCATCAGAAAACACTACTTCATCTTTGATGATCTGGTTGTAGCTCTCGTTACAGGTCCTGTAGATGATGAAAACATTTGTTTACCTTTGTTTATTGGTTTCTTAAGCAATGAAGTTCTTTTTGCCTTTCTTTTGTTTGTTGGACTGTGTAGAACCTTAGGCGTCTTATTGCTTCTAGATTTTGTCTATATCCTTTTCAATGCTTGTCACTGCATGTTCTGTGGTAGACATATATCTGAGATGATCATAAAATTTTGTTCAGATAGTATGCACTTCTTTTGCAACATCATCCAGATTATTAGGAAGACATTTTAAAGCTATGTTCTGCCAATGTTGCAGCTATAAAGAATTATCAATATCATCTTTCGTTTTACAGGCTACTCTATATTTTGCAAGACATTTAATCTGACCATCTTCAGACCATTTGACAAAATCTCTTAATGGAGGGAATCTCCCTTCAATATAAGATGTTTCTTCCTATGGAGTAGGATGCTCATGATGTTGGTTTTCCCTGGGTAGCTTAAATTAAGAAGCCATCATGACTATATGGTTTGATGGCTTTCTTCCCACAACTTTAAACCTTTTACATTTAGTGTTACCTTTCTCAATAATGACTTCTTCATGAAGACAATCTAAATCCTCGATCTTTGAAGTAGAAGGCAAACTATTGCCAAAACAGATATTGGATCTAGTTTTGTCTAGCTTTTGAATCTTTGTATTAGCTGGTGCAGACTTCTTGATTTCTACCAAAACAAGAGTAGTATTTACCGTCCATCTTTTTCTAAAACTGGACTTCCAATTCTTTCCAAGAGATTGTTGAAGGAGTAATAGCCTGATTATAATAATCAGTGTGCATTACTACACTTTCTCCTTTCATACAACCATGCACTACCGCAGGATTGAGAGTAATTGTGACTTTGAAGATTACTTTGTAATGGAGAGCAAGGTGTTTACTCTTATGCTACATGGCTCCTATCAAGGCATCAACAAATTGAATATGTCTAGAGTCTGTGAGACATGCTAGAATTGAAGCATTTAATCCACGACGGGAGAGAGGAGTGATTCCTACTTGCACACATCCAGGGTGTGGGAATTTGTAACCAGAGAGGACATGTTTGTTCTGTCACCAACCACCAACCTGCAAGCCTTGGCAATTGTTTATTCTGTCACCAACATCAGCATCTTCCTGATCTCCACCTCGTGACCATCAAAGTTTAGTGCAAACTCCATGGAGACCTGCTCATCGTAACCCTGAAAAGTGGTAAGGAATTCAAACCACCCAGCATCTCTGAACCTTTGAGCCATCTGAGGATAACCTTTGAGGAGTTCAACACCCTTGGGTTCTAATCTTACTACCTGTCCACTCCTCTTAGGTGCCATTAAAACACAATGCTAAAACTAGCACGATTCGAATTCCAAATTTGCCACATGCAATCTGTTAGTATATAATCGTTCTTCTGAGCAAATACCTGTGCCTAAAATTCAGCAAAATCAGACATAGAATGACAGGTTCAATATAATGATCATTGAGAATTGAGCGATTTGAAATGAGTCCTTTGCGGGTACAGAGCAATCCGATCATGAAACGGTTTGAATCACTAAATGATTCCAAAGCTACTGTGGGACACATGTGAACTCTCAAACCACGATCTGTGTCATCATAATGAAATCTGGGTGACGGACGCATATCAATGCATGATTATTATTGCGCTACAAGAATAAGGCTATTCCCGTAGCGCTATTAATGACTTAGCATAATTTGAATTTGTAAAGTTCAAACAGGCATATAAAGTGACACATCATTTAAAACCATGTCTTACAACTCCAAACTTAAATAAATTACTCAAAAATTGAAATGCAAACCATAAGACACTAAAAACAATGATCAAAATCAACTGGAAGCAGATAATGAAGTGCAGGTAAGAAGGGTTTGGGATTAAGATTTCTCACACTAGATTAAAAGAAAAATTAGAGACTAACACATGCCTTAGCATGGTAATCCTATTTTAAGATTAATTACAAGCTGGGGGGAACAGGGTGTTACATTCATCGTCAGTAGACCAGTTAATAAGAAGCAATGCCTTCATGTCTTTTCCTTATTGTCTACAATGATGGGAGCTTGTCTTCATGAATTTTGAGCATCCCTTTCATATTATAACACATGATAGTAGTGCTATAACAATTCCCTTAAATTATGTGACAAGGACAACAAGTAAATGACTATACCAACAACAATAATGCATTGTCAAACTCATATCATAGATAGAGATAGAATCTATGTGTTGAGTGTTCTAGTACATATGCCATGAGAGAAATCTTATAACAACATTTAGCACAGTCCATAGTGTTCCATTACCATATATTTAGAGCAGTCTACAACTTGTTTTTGCACCAGATTTCAACCATAAAATAGTGTTAAAGTAAAGTCACGTGTGTTAGTCATAATTGGAAGAGTAAAATGTGTAAGCATGCAATAGGCCAACAATAGTGAGTTAATATATGTAGTCATTCCATTGACCGAATTTTGTTCCTTGCAATCCTATTTCTATAGATTTCATCTAGGCTAAGTTGTTGGTAGATAATTTTGATTGAGAACAATTTAGTCTAGGGTAACAATGGGCAGATTCTTGAGGGCATCCACAATTCATGAGGCATTTTATAGGAAGGGCCCTTTAATGCCCATGAATCAAGGCCAATTCTAAATTTGTTTCCATTGCCTATTTGTCAACTGAGGTGTGTTGTGATGATGTGGGATGAGGTTGTAATAGATTTCCAAAAATTGGAGCCTATTGTATGCGATTTGAATGGGCTTCTTATTCATTCCTCTAAGGTTGTGGGTGCTATATATTTTCCTTAAGGATTTCTTGCCAAAGACCCTTGTTCTTGATTAGTGTCTTTGAATCCTTCCTCGCTAGAGAAATGGTGAATTTACTTGTGTTTTATACCCCAACCTCCAAGTTCCTTTGGTGGAGATAGATTTTCCCAAGTGACGAGGAGGAGATCTTCAAAATCTTTGGTTTGCTTCTAGAGATGAAGAACATAGATCTCTCTAATCTTGGATATAACATGCTTGGGAGGTGTTGTGCCAACAACAACCCACCTTACTATTTTTAAACTCCATTCCTCTTAGGAAAAATATAGTATGTGGCCCCTTCTCAATTGGTTCTAACCTTTTTCTCTCTTTTCAATCTTGGTTGATTTTGAAGCTTGCATGCCCATCTTTATCTTTATCTAATAAAGAATATCCCTCATAAATATTGTTGATTGCAAATGAATTTAGATAGAATACCAATGACATTTTATGGATATCTTAGGGACATCAGAGTATATTATGTTTGGAGAGTGTGGGGATTATACCCCTTTTTGATGAAGAAAAACAAATACATGCACCAAGCTTTACCATATATTGAGTTTGGATGGAATCTAGCATGCTAGAAATGGTCAGTTTCCAGCTCATCTGCATTGTCTCAATTTGAATGGTTAGGTAAATGATAGAATGGGAATTTCCAGCGCATTATTTCATTATTTTTTGGGTTGTTTCCTTGACTTTCAATCTCTAAAGAAAGAATGCTCGACAAATACCATAAAATGAATTGCTTGAATTGCATTTTTGCCTCCATATAGGAGTCAAAGGTCCTTTATAATCCAAAACTCGGTCATTTTAAAACAATAGTAGAAATGTGAATTATATATTGGGTCTAATTATGACAATGTTTGGCTTTGGTATTAGAAATATAGTGTCAAATTATGACAATATTTGGCTTTGGTATTAGAAATATAGTGTTAAATTATGACAATGTCTCGCTTTTTTATTAGAAATTATTCATTGTCCATTAATTCTCCCCTTTTGCTAACTACTTTTTCTCATTCAATGGAGTTTAGGTACAATCAAACAAATGCATGTCAGACCTATCATCCTCGAGAGAAGGAATTTTTGGAGGGAGGGGGGAAAGTGTTACGTCCAACACGTCTAACAGGTTGAGATCAACTAGAGGTGAAAAGGTCCAAAGAAAATGTCGTAGGCGCGTGGAATTATTTCTTGTTGAAGGAGGTTCATGTTATTATGACGATGAGAGCACAGGTGACGTCGAGGTTCCTTTGAGGTACAAACATTTAGTGAGACGATAGGTACCCAATGAACTTCCTTAGTTGGACACTAACTTCTATGTCAATGAGAGGATTTATCGCATTGCTCTGTTGTCCATACATGGTCTGGGTCTATTCTCCATGAATGGCATAAAGGTCAAAGATGGAGGACTTATTGAGTTGATGGAGTATGACAGACCATGCTACAATGATGGATATTAATTTAGGTTGGTCTGATATATGCCAAGTATAAGGAGATATGTAGTCACTGCAAACTATGTACAACTAAAAGACATCGATCACAATAAAGGAGCAATAGTGTCTATTGTTGGAATTCCAAAGGCGTCAGGGAATATTGCAAGGCTTATTAACAGTACAAGACCCGGGACAACAAGAAAGCAACCCAATTATATATTTGAGGGGCGTGAAGAAAATAGAATATTCGTATGTGCAATGAAAACAATAGTTGTAGGGGAAGAGTTGTTGGTCAGTTACAATTTGAATTGAATCAATGGAAGCACTGTTATTATGGGGGTAAATATGTTCTACCAATATATTAAACCTATAATTAATGTTTTCCTTTTTATATCTTTAAGATACATTTTAATAGCTCGTGTTTCTTAGATTATTTTATAACATTCTAAAATTCCATGCATCTTATAACGTGGCAGGGTGATCGTGGGAAGGCACCGGCTAGATCGCAACATGTACAACGAGGATTTTCATATAAGTTATTGCTTACAATAATTGAATTAACATGTTTATTTTTTGATGTAGATGAGCACACCATCAGAGCACGATGATGTGTGGGATGAAATACATGATTCCATCAACCCAATGGAAACAATTCAAAAGGCCTTGAGAAAAGAAAACAGGGAAATCATTGAATTGGATAGGTCTAAGCCACTTACAGAGGAGGGAAAAGAAAGGATAAAAATTTTAAGGCATGATATGGAAGAATTTGGGGTAAGCGTAATTTTAAAAAAAGGCTACTTCTTACATATATTGATTTATTAAAAAAAAATTGATACCGTTATATGAGAAATACTCAAACGTTTTCTTTCTATAGGCATTTTTGGATCTGATGGGACATCCTGGTCATGGGGACATTGCTCGTAGCAGTGATGCACAAACCCCACAACATCCTAGCATGAGCCACATACCTGCGAGACCATTTGCCTCTTTGTCTATGGCTCATAGGACATAGGACTGAAACTCCTAAGGCCCATGAGACGCCCCCACCGCACAGGCTAGACCATGAACGTGATGGTCTACAGGGAAAATCTCATTAGGATATTGGTTCTGCACAACCAAAGCATTGTTATCCTAGAGCATCATGTTCTCAAAGCTCGGGAACACTCTCCATCAGATTTTGGTGGAAGATAACTTGGTTCCCTTGAAGATACAACAAATACCAAGTATTTTTTAATATCTTAAATAGTTCCTACCATGTGATTGAAACCTACATATTTCATATTATTTTAATATAATTATCATATTGTTTTGCAGGAATCAATATTTTTTATAGGACATTGCATTACAAGGCTTTACATATTTTTGGGGCCACCATTCGCACACGGTGGAATTCCTAGAATAAAGATTTGAAAAACAATCTTATAAACCATATGGTCGTCATGTTTGGTCATTCGTTCAACAAGTCCGAAATCACGTCGAGGGATGGTACATATTCGAAATATGTCAGAGATCAATATAGGTTTCAATTGAAAAATAACCCTTCTGGCAATTCCAATTCCCAAGAGGGATTGGAAGAATATACAGGACGACACAAAGGAGAGTGCATTGAGACAAAAAGGGAAGACACCACCTGGCCCTAGAAGGTAATATATGATATATTGAATTGAATATGATGAATTTTCTTGAAGTCTACAAATATAAATGCGATATCTTATAACATACTTGAAAAATTTTATAGGCTCCCAGACACGTCAAAAGCAACCAAGGCAAGACTAGAAAAACATGGGTAGCACAAACTTGGCCAAGGTAGTTACATAAGATTAAAAGGTCGAATTGTAAGTATCAAATAATTTATTCATAGTATACATATCATCATGCAAATTTTATCTAATTGCATCCAGTGCGCAAAATCTTGGTCTTATGACATGTGATGCAGGGGGATACATTCAACATTGTCATCATTGAACAAGACTTCATGCTTAGCTTAAAGTTTGACTTTCAAGTTGTGGTGGAAAATCGGCAAAGGAAGGGACATACACAATCTAACCCTTTGAATGAGTTGGTAAATAAAATGACAAGATTGTAGTTGTCGATTACTTGTCAAATATATTGACGATTGATTTAACCCATCAATTAATATGTCTATTTGTTTTAAGCAGGAAAGCAATGTCGATTCATTTGACGGCGGTGGAAAACAACCCCATTATTCTAGTGGTTCGCAGAACCATCACGATATGTGTGTCTTTAAAATAAAATGTATAATGTGATGATTATAAATGTTTCCTTTAGATGGTGTACTTATAAATTTTCTTGTTTCAATGGTAGAGCATGTAGATGAGGGTGCTTGGAGAGGAGAGGAACTGACGACAATCCAACCAATGATGTCAACTACTCCTCTAGGTAAAAAACATAGTAACGATATTTGTATAAATGAAACAATGCTATGAATAATAACTAACCATGTCATTTTAATACTTTATGTTATTGTAGTGGATGCCACTATAGTGCATCAGCGTCCACATCCTGCTACTAGAAGTAGTACAATGCTTGAGATGACTCATCGCATTCTAGCAGCAAAATAGGGCCCAATAGCTGAAGGTCGAGATCAAAACGAATTTGATGATGATTTACTCATGAATTTTGTCAAAAAGAAGAAACAAAAAAAGAAGTGATTGTACATATTTTCAAGACAAATTTTATTAATATAAATTATTAACTATACAATTTTTTGTTTTGTTATTTGTGCGTGAATATTATATGTTCTATATGCATGTATTTTCTTTATTTCATTTACTTTTAATTTTTGTTTTGCTACTTGTTATGCATTGTTATCACACAATTTGTACTTGTCCAAGCCCAAGACAAGTAGATCAAATTGGCGTAACTACAGGATAACCCACCATTGTCACCTTATTAGGAAATCCCCACGTTTTAGGGATGGATGGGGTCCAACCCAGGGGAGGAATCCTCGGTAACCTCAAGGGATCAGAAAGAAAGGATAACGTCAATCTCAGAGTGCCCTCTCACAGGTTACCTAAGTCAAAGGGTCTATGTCTGTGAAATTGAGGCAAAGGAAGAGTTTTGTGTACCTGCCTAGAACAAGAACAATATAACATATATATAGTGATTTCCAAGTACCAATATGATAATATGACCTCAACAGATAGTAGAGAAGATAAATATATGATGGATGAAGTAAAATTGTAGCAAAGTAACAATTTATGACAGTTAATGAAGTTTTGTAACATCCACAAGAAATATGGATCAGAATTACATGAAATCACAGTAGAAACTTAGCATTTATCCAATAGATTAAGAAACACTTATCACAAACAATTTATGAGTAAGTTAAGTTAGTACTAAATTAGTGTATGCAACAAAATGAAGAAAATTATGATGGTTGTAGCAGTGTTTTGCAACAACAACAACTAAGTTACTGAATTTAGCTAAAATAGGGTTAGAAGATGTTAGTAAAAGCTTTAGAGAATAGAGTTTAAGAGTTGTTTGATCAATTCCTTCATAAGAGAGCAATGAAACTAGTGCCTTTTGGGTTATGGAGTCATTTACAATAGTAATATAACTTGGAGAAATAATGAAGATAATATGCTCTCAGGATGATAAGATGGAGTTTGAAGTGCTATCTCTTTAGGGCCTCAAACTTCAAGTCTCAAAGATGAACTTTGCTAGAGAACAAGATCTTTTGGGCTCAAGCGAATTCTTGTTCTCCCTTAGGCTCTCAAAATATATAGCAGCAAGACTCCTAAAGTTCTAGCACTTTAGGGCTGTAGGAGCTTACCTTAGACAAGATTCTCTTAACAATTTAATGAATGGAAAGAACTAGATAGAGGAAGAAACACTTTATGTTCCTCTCCTAGGGTTTCAACCAAGCAATCTCATAATCTTCAACATGAACAAGTAAAATTTACGACAACCATTCAAAACATGAAATGAAATTGCAAATTTTACTTTCTTCACCAAGAATAATCAAGCATAAAACCCTAGTTTGCAGAAAATTCCACCATGAATCCACCAAGATGCATCCCAAAACATGTCCTCCAAGTGGTGCGCACTAGTAAAAGAGACCAATGTTGCCACTAGGGAGAAAATTTCAGTCCTACTCCTCTTGTGTGAGGAAAGGTTATCATCCAAAATGAAAATGCAAGGCCTTTATTTATATAAGACCTTGCAACCACAATTTATCCACAATAAAAGAGGGGTCGACCCATTTAATTTGTCTCTAATTGTACACAAACGCAAAATACATAAAATAAACTTTAGTAGGGTGACGTTAGGCTCCAATGTGGAACGTTAGGAAATAGATCATGCCCACGGGTGCCAAGTGTCATGTCAAACCTCCTCCATCAAAGCACCAAGCCCTAGAATGACGTCATGGGCTAGTAGGGTGACGTCCAAGCCTCCCAAGGCTATCGTCCAGGTGGAAAGAGGTGGGAGCTCATCTCCTAGCCATGCCAGAGTGTCTCCAAAGGCAATGACCTCCTTCTTCAATGTGCAAATGGTGATCACTACTTGCCCCAGACGTGGGGTTTTTGCATCCATCCTTGGGCTCCAAGCACCCATGAAGGTCCGAACAAAGTCAGCGCCTCATGAATACATGTCCACCGGGAAAAGTCCTGCAAAGACAATCAGATGCACCCTCCAACGATCCATAAGTCACAAGAATCATTCCAAGTAAGCCACACCTAATAATGGAACTACCCAAACATGTGCATCAAACCCCCCCCTTTTCAAACTAAACAAACGCTCAAAGACCTTATACAATTTCTCAAATTTAGGTATGGGAGGGGTGTCAATGCATCATATTGGGTTAATCAGTCCCCTAGTCAAAAGTGTTTCCCAAGGAAACCTATCTAAGCCATTTGTGAGTATGAAGTGGAGTGGGGTAAGACTTCTAGGCATGGGGTTCATGACATACAAGGGCTCATATTGTCTCATTTATGGGCGCCTTTGTACAGGGTGTGTTGCCCTTCGTCCGCGATGCACCATTTTTCCAAGCCCATTTGCCATTAATTTATTAGAGTGTAGCAAAGTTGAAGACAATAATGGGCACTAAAAAGGAAATGCATAGCCCACATAAACTCTACCTTGGCCATCATGTTTCCCCAAGCTGAAGACAATAAGGGGCACTAAAAAGGAAATGCATAGCCCACATATGCTCTACCTTGGTTGGCATGATTGATTAATTAGTTATTTATTTTATGGGTCCCTCATTTATTCGAGAAGCATTTCATTGTTCTCGGGATCCCTAAGCGAACATCTAGAAGGTTTATTATTGGATTTTATCTTTTTCCATCTACATTCCCCTCTGGGCCTTCAACCCCTTCTTCCCATGAAATGAGGTACAATCCCTTCTTGGGTCAGTGCATTCGAACACCCAAAAGATGATGATGTTAATGTTTATGCCATTATTATAGTTCTTTGCATTTCATAAGATAAGAGCAAAATAAGAACAAGATCACTGAGAAATACACATCCACAATAGACACAACATTTATCCTGGGAAACCCTCTAGGGGAAGAAAACCCAGCAAAAATTTCCTTATCGTAAATAGCTTATACAATGTTCAAGAGATAACTCAACCAATACAGAAAATCCTCCTCCAAGAGATGTGCCACCCTTCTTCTCCTCTCTCCAACTTGAAAATTCAACTTGCCTCATAAGAGAATGAGCAAGTGAAGTGTGTGTTAGAAGTGAGGCGCTAGCCTCTTATTTATATCAATCTGGCACGTGTGAAGAGTCACCATCTGGCACGGCCGACCTCTCACACTGGGTGGGTAAATCCACCAATAATTAAATATGGCCCTTTCATTATAACTGTTGGGGCCGACTTCTTATTCTGCACATTATAATTGTCCGATGACCAATCCGCAAAAGGGGATTTGGTCCTTATACAA